>PVJC01014426.1:0-36482 GCA_004026665.1 Murina feae
TGACAAGAACTATGCCTCTGAGCCCTGGGACGTCCCTCCGACAGCTCTGTGGGCCTCTTTTAATTTCCGTAATAGCTTTCCATACAAAATATACATTTATTTTCAAGTCAATAATCATTTTCAAAAAGTAATTGCTTTTCAAATTATTACCAAAATGGCTTGCATTGTTCACAACACAGTTTTCAGAATCAAACACCTATAATCATTTTAATGAGCATGTTTTCTATCTTCATAGTTTATTTTAGAGCTCTAAAACATTCACAGTCATTCTTTTGGAAGTTTTTTTTTTTTTTTTTTTTTAAAGGTGTAAACATTCATTGTATTTTCCTAAATGAGCTGAAAATATACGTCCCTAACGAAAACTTGCACGCAAATGTTTATACCGATGGTATTCATAATTGCCAAACCTTAGAAGCAGCTGAGATGCCCTTCGATAGGTGATGGATAAGTGCACTGTGGTCCACGCGGCAGCGGAATGCTATTCAGCACTAAGAACAAAGGAGCTGGGAAGCCCTGGAGCGACTGGAGGCACCTAATGCCCGTGACTAAGGGGAGGAAGCCCGTGTGGAAAAACTGCCTGCTGTGTGCGTCAGCCACATGACCTCTGGCAAAGGCACAACCATGGAGACCGTGGAAGCTCAATAGTTGGCAGGGATCTAAGAGGTGGAGGATGAACCGGCGGAGCACAGGGGATGTTTAGGGAAATGTTGCTAAGTGGTTAGAGCATCGGCCCACGAACCAAAGGATTGGATTCCCAGTCAAGGGCACATACCTGGGTTGCAGGTCCGCCGCCCGGCCCGGTCAGGGTTTGTGCGGGAGGTAACCGATCAATGTGTGTCTCTCTCACATCAATGTCTCTTTCCCTTTCTCACCCTCTCTTTCTCTCTCCCTCCCTCCCTTTCGCTGCCTCCAAAAATCAATGGGAAAAAAAATCCTTGAGTATTAAAAATAGTAATAATAGGAGAAACTTTGTGTCCGGGGTAGAGGGACGATATATGGGAATTCTCTGTTCTTCTGCTCAGTTTTTCCGTAAACCTAAAATTGCTCTAAAAAATATAGTCTATTAACTTAAAATTAGACAAAGGCATAAATAGACAGCCCGTGAGCTTTCAAATGATCACCAGTACGGGCATCTGTCGGAGGAGCTTCTTTCTTTTTTAATCGAAGTACTGCTTCATAAGGAGGAAAGTGGTGAGAGGAGGGGCGAGGAGCAGACAGAGAAGAATGGTAAAGCTGTAAAAGGACCTTCTTCCCCAGGAACGCCCAGGAGGTGGTGAAGACAGCGAGGACGGCAGGAAGCACTGGCCTTACACTACTGAGACAAAACAGAAGGAGTACCGGGAGCAGCCAGATCCCTCCCCAGGCTCACCTTCCTGTCTCCAGCTCACAACATCACACACACACGTAAACCCACACATGTAAGTGGACACAACAAAGCCGATCAGAGTGACCAGTGTTGATTTCATCGGGGTTTCAGTTATTGGGGAAAGGGGCCTGAAGTTATTCCATGCTCATTCCAGAGGATTAATGACTTACCCCAAAGTATTTAAAAGGGACATAAATGATGGGGGGGAAAACTCTCAAAACTCTTGAGCAGCGATTCTCAACCTGTGGGCCGGTTGCAACCCCTTTGGGGGGTGGAACCACCCTTTCCCAGGGGTCGCCTAAATACATCCTGCATATCAGACATTTACATTACGATTCATAACAGCAGCAACATTACAGTTATGAAGTAGCAACGAGAATAATTTTATGGTTGGGGGTCACCACAACGTGGGGAGCTGTATTCAAGGTCGCGGCATTAGGAAGGTGGAGAACCACTGGGCTAGAGGAAGAGGGAGGTCACACGCCTCCCACCGAGTGGTTGTTGAGTGAACATTTTGTAAATTTAACTGAAAATGTAAATCCTTTTCTATGAAAAGGAAAAATAACGGGAGACGGTCAAAGAAGTTACCGTCACGGAGGCCAGGGATGTGGCGTGAGGAAGTACGGGCTGGGGCTGTTGTGAGAACGGGATGAGATGAGGCTTGTAAATCACACTTGGCACATGGCAAGCAGCAAAAACATCAAAATGGAGAAAAGCATGGAGGAGAGAAAACTGCCTTTCAGGGCCTCCCAGGAACGGGGAGCAGAAGAGGCAGCGCCCACGGCCCCGGGAACCTGCTCAGTGCACTCAGGAACTGAAGGAAGTGCCTCCAAGGCTGGAGCCTCACGTGAGGCTGGGAGGAACTCTAGTAGCAAAAGAGAAAAGCAAGCGGAGACTGCATTCCACATATTTTGTGCCCAATTAACCTCTCCTCGGAGGACGGCTGCGCATAGCTCACCTGCCCCAGGCGTGCACAGGAACCCGGGGAAATACGTCAGCCGCTGACATGAACCCACTCTCAAGTTAAGAACTCACATGAGACAGGAATGGCTTGGGCTTTAGAAAACACTGGTTTGCCGGCCCCTTGGGGCACCTGCCCTGCTTGGCTTGATCCCCAGTAGAGGGTATGCAGGAGGCAGCCAATCAATAATGTTCCTCTCATTGATCTTTCTAGCTCTCTCTCCCTACTCCCTTCCCCTCTCTAAAAATCAATAAAAACATATTTAAAAAAAGAAAGAAAAACATTGTTTCAATCAAATCGAAGTTAAAAATGCTTTTTCGTCTCTGCTTTATTGATCCAACTTTTCCATCACCACTTAGCCCCTCTCCACCCTGGTGCCCATGTCCAGGAGTTCGCTCTTTCATTTTCTTTTTCGCTGAATCCCTCCACCACCACCCCCAAACCACCCCCTGCGCCTCCCAAACTGCAGCCTGCTCTCTACCCCGCTCTGCGGGTAGTTCAGTGTGTTCGCTGAACCCCACCTGCTTCTTTCATCACCAAGGAAGGTGTGGCGCACCCCTCTCTCTGACGGAGGCTTGCTCCCACTCTTCAGCCTTCAGTAAGGACCCCCTTCTGAGAGACCACACCCTCGCGAGGAGAGCGGTCCTCTGCCCAAGCCCACACCAGGCCTCCCAAACCTGCTGACATGCTCCAGCGAGCTGACAGGGTCCGAGAGTCCATAAATGCACGTTGCAAAATGCAAATTGCTAACCTGGTGATCACACATTTGCATGAATCAAGTGAATGCTCCCGTAACAAATTCACCTCTGACCTCTGCAACCTTTCTGCTATTGATCATTCTGAAGTTGGTAAGTTCCTCCTGGACGAGGCTGACGACAGTAAGACAATGAATGGGGGCAAATGACACCCAAGGAGAATGGCCAGCAAAAAGCTGTAGAACCCAGCGGTAGGAGCGGTTCTCGGGGGGGAAAAAATCCAATGTTAGAAAACAAAATGCCAGGACATCATTCTACAAGATGACCGCATCACTGCCCTTAGATGAACCATCCCGCCCTGGCACACATGCCTGGCCTCGGGCTCCCGCCTCTCTCACTATAACTGAGGCCAAAAAGCCCACCCCTCCCCCAGGCTCTGCTCAAGCCAGAACCCGAGGACAGCCCAGCCCTGAGAGCCCAACAAGTAAAGTCGCAAGTAACACGGCTTTGATCATAAATTGAAAGCCAATAGGGACAGAACACGCATCTGGCCCTTTAAGAGGACCCTCTCCCAGCCTGACAACCCAGGGAGAAAACAGGGGTGAGTCATTGCAGGTGCGGGAGGGAGGCAGCACCTGATGCTGTTAGCGGAAGGAAGCCGACAGGTTGTTCATTAACTTCTTACATGCCATCAGGGGAAACGGCCATCATGAAGACTAGACATCTGTTTTTAGAGAAAAGAAACGGTGAAACCTTCCCGTGAGATCTGCAGAGACAAGATGGGGGTCCACCAAGAATAAGGTGACCAGATTTTAACACTGGTAAAGAGGGACACCATTGACTGGGGGAGGTTCTTTTTTTTATTATTTATTTAAAATATTACAAAGAGTAGTACATATGTCTCTTTTTTTTCCCCCCCTTGACCTTCCCCCGTCCTCCCCTACCCCGACTGGGTGGAGGGGGGGGATTCTTGATTAAAAATTTGGTCTATATGGAGCAACAAAAATTTTCATAGAATGCAAAAATAGTATTATAATATATTTTTTTAAATTTCAACGTAAGTACAATTCACAAATATAATAAATAAAAATTATGTATAGTATTATTTTATTCTTTGGCATATTTCTCATTTGAGTGATTTTTTTAGTAGATTGCTGTCGTTGTTTAAAAGGTCATGAAAATTTTCACAACAATTTGTTAAATTATATTTCACACATAAAATGGCTTTCAAAGTCTCAACACTTAATTGTGATTTTTCTGATGTCCACACTTCATTTACTGTAGAAAAAACACATTCAGTCGCAGCATTAGTTCCTGGTAAGGACAGCGTGTTATTATTTTAATTTTAATTTTAATCCTATATTTCTTTCTAAATAATAACAATACTAACTTGTATTATTTTTCCTCTGTATTTGTCATAACTAACATAAGTCGTAAGTGTCACTTTCAAGGCCGGCACTAGACTTTTTGCCACCACTATAAAGTATAAATAATACGAGTACTGTCTGCTAAATTCAAGAAAATGTATGTATTTATGAAATAAATAAATTACTTACCAAAATTATCTGAAGAGCTGATTTGTAATGACATCACTTGTTTAGCTAGCTTACTAGCACCCAGTACAATGTGTATCGTCTGAGAGACAGTTACAAAATGTTTTCATCGTTGCCAATCCCCCCAAAAATGCTATTGTTCATTAAGTCCAAACAATGGTGGACGAATTCTAACAACTGATCAACAATGCGAACTTTGATAAGCAGTTCTCAATAATCAGTTCTCAACAATTATTTATTATTAAAGTTTAACATTATAAAATTAACAAAAATAATATAAAACTCGTATCCTGGCTAAATAGCCACATGGCCGCCGAAAACCGTTTATTCCCTTCCCGTTCTCCCGCCGTTCCCTAGCTTGTCGTGCATTCTTTCCAAAAATCGGGACTTTTTTAAAACGCCGCGGGACGCGGGACAAATTGTTAAAAATCGGGACTGTCCCGCCAAAAGCAGGACGTCTGGTCACCTTAACCAAGAAGCCATTTCAGCTCCTGCTTCACATTCTCCCAGGGTCTGCCTCCTGTCCAGCAGGGGTCCCGCAGGGAGGGCCTGTCGCAGAGCTGGTGCCGGCTCCCCCTCCCCAGGAGGTGCTGAGCAAGGATTCTTAGCTGAGGGCTGAACTCAGCAGGACCCCCGGGATGGAGACCACAGACTGAAGCCCGCTCGGCCTGCACACTAGCGCAGTCTTCGACAAGCATCCCGGGAAGTTGGTTGTTGAGAGCTGCTACAAAGAGTGCAGACGGATCACATGATAAAAGCTACAGAAGAAAAGCATCAAACAAAACAGTCGGCAGGAGGGGTAGGGAGGGGCCTGCACCAAGCAGTGGCTCTCATTCCACGGCTGAGGTGCCCTTTCCTCGGCCTGGTGCTCATCTGGCTCCTTCGTGAAATCGAGGGCGAAGCCTGGAAACCTGCCATTTCAACAAACATTGATCCCGATACAGATGGAAAATGCGTATGACCCCAGCTAACCAACAGGCCTTTGCAAACCTGCGGCTGGATCTCCTACATTTGGTAAAAGAGACATCTGATGAATTCTGAGGTCCCTTAGAAATGTACTCTCCATGAGCTTATAGAGGCAGGCAAAACAAACTCACTGCAGCAGCAGCAGCAGCGAGAGTGATGCAATGAACTTGAGAACACACGAGAACTGGAGTGCATGGGAGTGTCGTGCTCAAGAAACCAGGCTCAAATCCCAAATCCTACACCACCGGCCAGCTCCGGGACCTGGAGAGAAGTACTTGCCTTCTCCAAGCCCTATGTTTTATGGGCGCAATGCTAGGCTCACAGACAAATGTGGAGGAGGAAAGAATGAAGATACATAATGGGAAGGAAACATGCACAAATCTGACATGCTTTAGGTTTTAAAAGCACAAATTATGAATATTTAAAAAATCATAATCTTACTACTTCAAAATATACAGTATATATCCTATGTAATAAAAGGCTAATATGCAAATTGTTCCCTTGACTGGAAGTTCGACCAGGAGTTCAATCAGGAGGCGGGGCCAGCCATACCCCACCCATGCGCGAATTCCTGCACCGGGACTCTAGTGTCCAATGAGCAGATAAAACATACTCAACATCATTAGCCACCAAGTCAACGAAAATCAAAATCACAGTGAGATGCCACCTTTGTCCCACTGGGACAATCTAAGAGTGGAGAGGCTGACACTCACCTCCTGACTCGGCCGAGTAGAATGCGCACTGGTGCAGCCACTTTTGAAAATAGGCTGGCGTCTCCTCAAAGGCTTGAATCTAAGGGTTACCTATGACTCGGCAGCTTTGCTCCCAGCCATACACCCAAGAGAACTAAAGGCAGCCACTCAAACAAAAACATGTGCCTGAATGTTCCTAGCACGTTAGTCACAACAGCCAACAGTGGAAGCAATCTGAATGCCCAATGAATGTGGTAGATGACACAGCACTGAATATCACTCAGCCACAGAGGGGAAGAAAGTACTGATACATGCCCCACCCAACATGATAAAACTTGAAAACTTTTGTGCTAAGCGAAGAAAAACCAGTCACACGGGACCATGTAGTGTATAAATGCATTTATATGAAATATTCACAATAGTGGTTACCAGGCTCTGGAGGCGGGGGGGGCGGGGGGAGCAGTTGTGGGTGATGGCTAAGGGTTTCTCTTTGGGGTAATAAAAAGTTTTAAAATTGATTATGCTCATCAATGCACAACTCTGAATATACTAAGCCACTGAACTAGACACTTTAGGTGGGTGAGTATGGGTTACACCTCAATAGAGCTACTTTTAAATAGACACATAAGATAAAGTGACCAGATTTAAAGCAGTACACCATTGACGGGGGGTGAGGGGGGGGGGTCTTTTTCTTTTCTTTTTTTTTTTTATTATTACTTAAAATATTACAAAGAGTAATCGGGACTTTTTTAAAACGCCGCGGGACGCGGGACAAACTGTTAAAAATCGGGACTGTCCCGCCAAAAGCGGGACATCTGGTCACCTTAACATAAGAAGAAGGAAAGCATCCATCTGTAGCAGAACTCCACAAGGCTCTCTGTCCACACCCCTTCCTTTGTGAACAGTCTGGAAGGGCTGCCACACTCAGGAAGTCCCAAACCCCACCCTTGCCACAGAGACAGCCAGCTTCTCCCCAGGCGGACTGATTCAACTGTTTTCGATCCTGTGCACACCCACACTCTATCCAATCAATCTTCCCTACCTTGCTGAGGCAATGTCTCCATTTCGGTTGCTTGCAATCACAAAATCCTACTTAGCATACCCTCGAACTGCTCCAGTCCTTCCTCTAGGAGTAACTCGGCAACTTGCATAAATTCTAACCCATCTTTCTAGGCATATACAGTTATAGATCCACATATACAAATATGCCTTAATAGCATAATCCTATGTGATATTACTACACCATAAGTAATTTTATCATTCTTCCATGAATAGTTGTTTCATTTATTCATTTTCCTTTTAAAATCAAGGTAGTAGGGAGCATCCATCAAAAATATGTCAGGTTAAACATACAACAAACATTTCATGGTTGAAAAAAATTGTTTACATACCTTACTAGTATATGAGAAGTTGAAAGATAATTTCTCATTAATTTTTGTTTACAATTCAGTTTGGCAGATAATGTAGAACCATTATATGTCAGAAAATAAGCAAAGTTCATGACAATCATCTCATACCTTGAAGCCATGCAAATTCAACTGGATGTTATGAAATGTCAGCTGGGTAATGTTTTCCATTGTGCTGATTACATTGGCCTCAAGGTGTCTACATAAAGTTCACAGCTTGGCTACTTACCCAGTTAGTCAACAGTTTGCAACTGTCATGAATGCAAAAGTAGATAAACAAATTCTCAGAAAACTAAATGTATGCAGGACAAAGAGTTTATGACTTTTATTATAATAATAAAGTCTACAGTTTTGGGTACTTCCTAAGCCTTGTTACCTCAGTCATTTCTCAAAACAATCCTTTGAGCCCTAGCTGGTTTGTCTCAGCAGATAGAGTGTCAGCCTGTGGACTGAAAAGTCCCAGGTTTGATTCCAGTCAAGGGCATGTGCCCAGGTTGTGGGTTCAATCCCCAGTAGGGGGTGTGCAGGAGGCAGCCGATCAATTATTCTCTCTCATCATTGATATTTCTATCTATCTCTCTCTCCCTCTCCCTTCCTCTCTGAAATCAATAAAAAATATATTTAAAAGGAAAAAAAAAACAACCAATCCTTTGAGGGAGGGTCTTGAAACTGTGACTTTAAGGAAAAGGACATATAAGGAAACTCATTTCAACATAGGCTGATTGATATAAACAAGAGTGAAGTTCTGACCACAATAACATCACCAAACTTCTGCAGGCAGACCCCGGACACTTCCAATAGCAGACACGGAAATGCATGCGCGCTGTGCATACTTTTGAGAAAGGTGATAAAAACAGTAAGTATTTCCCAATCACATGTTCAGTTCAGGTTCACAGGTGGCCAGAGCCCAACTCAGCTTCTCGGGACGCCAGGAGGGACCCCATGAAGGACAGGACGCCTTTCCATCACACACACCCACACCCATGCAGACTGGGACAGTGGGGACACATCAGTACACCTCATGTGCATATCTTATAGACACCAAACCCTGGAGAAAACCCACAGACGTGAGAACGTGCAAACTCCCCCAGGCAGTGGCCTCAGCTGGGAATCAATTTCTTTTTTCTTGTCAACCTTATAATGAAACTATGCTGAGTGAAACGAAGTCGTCCCAGAACCTCCTATAGTTCTAACTGGCAAATTGGAGCTCTGAAGTCAGGTCTTTCTATCCCTAGAGCTCCTTCCTTCACCAGTAGCCTCTGTGGTATATTGTAGCAATGATTGTAATGGCTGGCTGAAAAATTTAAGAGTTTTTATAATATCCAATTGCATTAAAACAAAATAGAACCAGATGGATACATGGAACAGACTGACAGATGGCAGTGGGGGGAGGAGAAGGGGACTGGATGAAAGAAGGTGAAGGGATTCGCCAAAGAACATATGTGCATAACCCACAGACCCAGACAACAGTGAGGGGAGGGCCAGTGGGAAGGGGGTGGCTGGTGGAGGTGGGCCCAGGAGGAAAAATGGAGACATCTGTAATAGTGCCAACAACTTTAAAAAGAGAAAAAAGTCTATAGTTACAAAAATCCTGCAAGCAACAAGTCAATTTTCTGAATTGGCACCAAGAGTTAGCAAGCCTGAGTTCTTTGTCTTGGCGCAGGAGGAGCCACTGTGTCCGTCCCGTCAGCGCTCTGAGAAAGGTGAAATCAAATTCATTCCAGACACCTACTTGGCAGGCGTGGGACCTTCACAAACGCAAAGAACAGGTTAGGGTGGACTCCATATAGTGTGGTGATCTGCATCCGAAGCAGGTACAGGGTGCCATGAGGATGAAAAGTAACATGAGATACACCGTAATTACCTGTAATTACGACAGCCATTGTTACACAGCTCTTCCCATACTTGTGCATGGCTAATTAAGATGATATTTATCCAAGGGCCAATGAGACTGTTTTGAGTCATATTTACTGGAGGGCGAGGCAGTGGGAGATGAGCCATTTAGTAACTCAACAACATGACCTGAGGTGCATACACAGAGAGACACGGCCAGAATGAGGACGGAAACACCACTGAAAGCTACTTGTGAACCTCACAGAAAACATTCCAATTAGAGGGAAGAAAGACAACATTCAACGTCAGCTTCCCACTGAGAGTGACGGGCAAAAGGGAATTTATATTCCTAATGAGAGAATATGAATTATACAGCCATTTTCCAGGATTACCATTGTTCTAGGTATTTACATATAAATCACCTTTCTCCGTTGCCAGGCGGGCCTGATGCCCGTGGGGTGGAATGAAACACTCTCGCATCAGATTGCGGCACCTCCGAGAGAAACGTCGACGTTTCAGGGAGCCACGTGACAGCCCGCTCATCGTGCGAGCCGCGAGGGCCTGCAAAGACCAGGCGTCTTCTCACGTAAGGATGATGACATGAACAGCAAAAACAATGGAGCCAGGAGGCTTTCGCCTTCAAGGACAGAACATTCCAGAAACGTCAAGATGGCACAAATTCGCAATCTCTAAGTAACAACACTGTTTAACACAGAATCTCGAACTACTGGCCATCAGATGAACAGGGGCGCCCGTGAAGATTAAGAAAGGAATGTGGCAAGTCAATTCAAGCCCAGAATCGTTAAATGAAAGAACATTCAAGAACAACTTCCAGGATGCTGAGCGAAACGAAGTCGTCCCGGGACCTCCCACGGTTCTACGTGGCAAATTGGAGCTCTGAAGTCAGGTCTTTCTATCCCTAAAGCTCCTTCTTTCACCAGTAGCCTCTGTGGTATCATAGCAATGATTATAATGGCCGGCTGAAAAATTAAAGAGTTTTTATAATATCCAATTGCATTAAAACAAAATAGAACCAGATGGATACATGGAACAGTTTGATTAAATTTGTTCAAACACAAATAATAAAATTTAGGACTCACATATCCATATAAGTTTAGGTAAAAAAACAAAATGCCTATCTATACTGCAACTGTTCTCTCCAGATAACCCAGTATTACGGATTCTCTCAACAAACAGCAAAAATGAGCCCTGACTGGTTTGGCTCAGTGGATAGAGCGTCGGCCTGCAGACTGAAGGGTTCTAGATTGGATTCCGGTCAGGGGCATGTACCTTGGTTGCAGGCACATCCCCAGTAGGGGGTATGCAGGAGGCAGCTGATCGATGTTTCTCTCTCATCGATGTTGATAACTCTCTATCCTTCTCCATTCCTCTCTTTAAAAAAGTCAATAAAATATATTTTTAATTAAAAAAAAAAAAAAAAAACAGCAAAAATCAGGAGAAGCCCAGTAAAAACTGCTCTATCTACTAACTTTTCTGGCCTGGCTGGCATGGCTCAGTGGTTGAGCATCGATCTATGAACCAGGAGGTCATGGTTCAATTCCAGGTCAGGGCACATGCCCAGGTTGCGGGCTCAATCCCCAGTAGGGGTTGTGCAGGAGGCAGCCAGTCAATGATTTTCTCTCATCATTGATGTCCTCCCTCTCTCCTTCTCTCCCTCTCCCCCTCCCTCTCCCTCTCCCTCTCTCTCTCCCTCTCCCTTCCTCTCTGAAATCAATAAAAATACATTTTTAAATAAAACAATTTTTCTTTGTTTACTCAACCTAAGTTAACATGAAAGAATTAAATCATTGCTAATGTATTTGTCAAGGAAAAAATGATACTGTATTATTGCACCTAAGTAATTGGACAGCACTTCCCAGGGATGTGTCTCTTTGTTACCACTTAGCCAGTGGTGTATTTATTAGTTGTCATATTAAGACCTTGCCAGGGGCGTTTTGAAACGTGTACAAAGAAACATCTTCTACATTCAAAATGAGATTGTACTTAATCTCTTTAAAGAATCTGAAAGAGCATATTATATATTGATTGGCTGCTGAACAGGCCCCGGCCAGACAAGGCTCTCTGTCAAAATAAGAGCCACCGGGGTCCTGAGGTCCACGCCACACAGACCGACGCAGCCCCGGGGATGCGGTAACAGCAAAAGCGGTCACCGGAGCCAAAGGGAGAGGCCTTCCATCTTATTTAAAATTTAGCTGCTTATGATTCCACTTCCCGAGTGAACACAATGCTGCGGAAAAGCAGCAGACTTACAATCAATACCTCCCCCTACGGCTAGTCCCCAGGCTCTCTTCAATGAAAGCAGCAGCGTTCTGCAACATGGAAAACACCCAATCAGGCCTTCCTGGGCCAATTTAGCTTGTCCAGCTATTGAATATTTTGGCAATAAACGTATCCATGCTCTTGAGTGTGTGAGAGAAGCATTAGTCCTTTAATTAGCAGTAAAACTGGTCTAGAAACGAGCCATCTGGCTGATCGCGGGCATGCTCCGCGGCTGCATCATGTCATCATTTTAAATCAGAAACATTTTAAATTGCCTGGCGGAAGCTGCTCACCTCGGAGAACAAGCTTAACTCAGCTCAACTTCACAAACAGAACAGAACCTATGTCACTAAAGCACTGGAGTTGGTTCTAAGTCAAAACCATCAAATTGCGCGCTGGCCTTGTGTGGCTCAGTTGGTTGAGCACCAGCCTGTGAACCGAGGGGTCAACAGTTCATTCCCGGTCAGGGCACTTGCCGGGGTTGTGGCCTCCATCCCAGCCGGGGGCGTGCAGGAGGCAGCCGATGAGTGTTTCTCCCTGACAAATACGCACAGTTCATGAAAATGATATTCATCTAAAAGCTGATGAGACTATTTTGAATCGTATTTACTGGATGTCTGAGAGACCCTAGGAAATGAGCTGGTGCTAACGGGAACACAGGTGGGCGGGAGGCAGGGGCTGAATAAAAAATGGCCAAAGAAGGTGACACTTGAGCAGAGGCCTGAGTGGGGGAGGGGAGAGCCGAGGGGTCTGTACCTACTGGGCACTGCAGCCCAAACCCCAGAGCCCACTGCTGAGGCTCTTTCGGGCACCATAGGCGGGTCGCTCAGAGAGTTCCGACCAGGGCCCGGAGCACAGTCCCCTGCCATGCGGTTCCCCAACCAAACAGGGAGATACCCCTGGTAGGTGCCAGGTAGTAATTTCCATGGACAAGAGCGACATTCCAAACAGTGGAATGTTAGAGCTGGAAGTGGAGAAGGCCTGGTCTGGCTACTGCTGTTTTCAAAAGCAAATGTCCCCGGTAGCTGGCCATGGTATCTGCCTGACAAAAGCCACTTCCCTCTGCTCTGAGTCCTCGGCTGCCCCGAGGCAGGGAATGAGCCACGAGGAGAAGAGCTGATCAGGAGGAGGGGACGGACCACCTCTGGTCCCGCCCTCGGGCCTTCCTCTGAGCCCTGGCCACCTGCTCCCGAGCAGCTGTGCAGAGCTCAGTTCACCAGCCCCCAGTACCCCGAAGGGAAACTGGAGCCGGAAGGTGGGGAAGAAGGACTCCGCCAACAAGTGTGCCGTAGGGTTTCTGACCCGAGGTGACATCTCCACACCAGGCCGTCTTCGTCTCCCTGACACTTGGCCCTATCCCTTGCCCATCTCCAGCCTTGATGTGACTTCTCTGGACTCATGCAGGGTGTCCCCAAAACATGGATACACACCTCACGGAAGACACACAATCACCATCCACCTTTACCGCTATTTGCCCCTGAGGGGACGTGGGGGTGGAGCCGAGGGGGAGTCAATGAGGCACAAAAGAAGGTGTCTGAGCAGGGTTGATCATTTCATCTTGGGAGCAGTGAGGTTTATTTCTGACTCGAGAGTCAGCTGGAAGCTCAGGGTGAGTTCTGCCTCTAACCCTCATCCATGGACCGTCTCGGGCCTGTGAAGGAGAACTGCACCTTCCCCTTGCCCTGTTAGCCACGTGGAAAAGATAATCACTGTTTAAACAACAATTCCGCTCTCATGGCTCATTAGCTCCTGCTGCCCGCCCCTGCAGTGGAATTGAAATGTAATCAAATGATTTCCATGGCAATAGATAATCATCTAGCAAATGTGAATTTCTGACTTAGCACAGAACAAAACAAGAGGAGAGTATGGGATGCAGTGGGAACCAATCTCAACTTCTGCGCATTTTTAGTGTCACATACGAAAACAAAGAACACACAGACAAAAGCACGCTCACAGAATGAGGAGCAGTGAAGTTTAATTAAAGGGTAAACCAGATTCCAATTATTAACTTACAATATCGCCCCTCACCTTTCCTACCAAAATACATTCAACCATCGCAGGAAAAATGTACTTACTGACTTGAGGTGTCTTACACCTTTAGTTTGAAAATCTATTATCTACTATAATATCAGTTTCCACCTCTAATATCTCCCAGGATGTTCATTTGAACTAATGATTAAAAATACGACTTACGCAATGGAATATTATGCTGCTGTAAAAAAGAAGGAATTCTTACCATTTGCAACAGAATGGATGGAACCGGAGAGCATTATGCTAAGTGAAATAAGACAGTCAATGAAGAAAAATACCACATGACATCACTCATTTATGGATAATAAAGAACATTATAAACTGATGAACAAAAATAGACACAGAAGCAGAGCATCATCAAACAGACTGTCAAACTACAGCAGGAAGGTCAGGGAGGATTGGGGGAGGGGGTAAAAGATCAATCAAAATAGTTTATGCATGTGTATAAGCATAACTAATAGACACAAAACACTGGGGGTAAGGTCAAGGGGAAAAAAAGGAAACATATGTACTACTCTTTGTAATATTTTGAGCAATAAATAAATAAATAAATAATATGACTCTGGGTACTCTGAGAACAAAAGATTCTTGAAGAACGACAGGATCTCTGGAAACATGGGAACAGAGAGCTTAGCGGGTCCATGAGCATCAGAGACAGCAGCGGGCCGCCTGTCTGACACCCAGGGGCCCACGCTCCCGTCCTGTCAATCACCCAATGCTGAGATGGATACACACCAAAGATGGTTGTTTTGTTCCCACACTTACTCCCAGCTGTTCTTGTTGCTGTGATTATGTAATTTAATTGTTCACAAGCTGATGAAATGTAAGTACAAAAAGAGAAGAACTGGAGTATCTAAAACAATAAGTACCAGGTATTACAAAGGTTTGGAAAGATGACTCGCTAATAGGCATGTATTACCAGACACATAAAGAATGCCAATTCTGACCAGCCTCTCTCCAAAATGAAAACTTTTGAGCAGAACTCTTAAGTTTATAATGCTTTTTGGAACTCTTTCCCCTCCCTGCACCACCTCCCCCCCATTTAGGAATAACCAATTGCTTACAACAGTTCATGGAAAACTCAAGCACTTAATGAAAAAGGTAGAAAGTCCATAAACTCCACTTCTGATCCATTTGAAAAAATTTAAATGTGAGGAGGACATCACTTCATTTTAAAGTCCTGGAAGCCGGGCGGATGTGGCTCAGTGGTTGAGTGTCGACCTATGAACCAGGAGGTCACAGCTCAAACCCCAGTGCGGGGTGTGCAGGAGGCAGCAATCAATTATTCTCTCTCATCATTGATGTTTCTCTCTCTCTCTCTCTCTCTCTCTCTCTCTCTCTCTCTCTCTCTCTTCCCCCTTACTCTCTGAAATCAATATATAGTTTTTTAAAATTTGAAAATGAAGTCCCTGCATATAAATAAAACTCATTCTAAACTTTCATATTTGACAAAGACAATAATATCAAACAGCATCCCACAATTCCCTAAAGGAATGATGTCAATTGGTATTTCTTAAATTAATTCAGTGACCTACAATAATGTGAGTCCTTTATACACAATGTCTGTCAGTAGGCAATGCAGAAATTTCAGAATCACTTCTGTTACCTCAACTCCAAGGAGCAACGGAAAAGAATATATCTACAGTAGCTGCTTAATTCCTACTTAATCTTGCATCGTGGCTTATGACAGTATCAGAAAAATGAAAATTATTCCAGGTGCAGCTTGCTTGAACTACAATTTTATAAATTAAATGCAAGTTTACCCGAGATTTCTGGTAGTGTCTCCTCAGGCATCTTTCTGAGCCAGGACACTAAGAGGCTGTGACATTCCGCTCACTGGCTTAGTGAGCAGGTGTGCCTATGCAGCTCACTCTTCAGCTACCTAGCAGGAGGTGTGCAACAAGTAAGACTGCAAAGGTCTCAGCTCTAGAGGACTTATCCGTTATGTCTACACTTACCATGAGCGAATACTACGGGATGCAAATGCTACATTCATAAAGATATAAACCGAAAAAGGACAAAAATGATACTTGGCTAAGTGATTCTTGAATTATCTAACATATAATAATAATGATAGCTACTATTCACTGAGTTTGCTAGTGGTTAAGAATTGTTCTAAGAGTTTCACATGAATTAAATCATTCAATTTCAACCCTAATCCCCTAAAAGAGGACCTATTTCGTCCTTATTCCAGAGATGAGAACATGGAGATGCAGGGAAGTTAACATGCTCAAGGTCATAGAAGTCAATATGCTAAGGAAATAACTATCTCAGAAGCCATTCTAGCTTGACATGCTAAACAAAAGCACTTACCTCTATACCAGCAAAAACAAAAGGTGTCGTGTATATAAATATGGCAAGTTGACCATAACTAGCATATTTAAGATGGTCTAATGACACAATTATCTCTACTAGTCATTGAATTCATTCACAATTACATGTTCATTCTAAGACAGTTTGGTCAGTAACTGGTAAGACTTCATTATTGTAAACAAACACAAAGACTCCCATGATCTAATCTACTGAGTCAGTGTGTTCACAGAGCTACGAAAATATCACTGTGGGCTCTGTACACAAAGCTTTCCTCGCAGGCGTCATGCATAAACATACACAAATACGCTGTCACACCCGCTCGATGACAGGGATTTTCTAGTGTCACAAACCTGAAGGCATATCGCTGCTCCTATGGCTGAGAAGCACAATGCGGGGTCAAGAAGAGGGACCGGCGTGCTTGACCTCTTTCGTATTAAAGTTTTGGTATAAATTTCACATGGCAGTAAAGCAATATACATGGAAAACTTGAGGACAAGAACGTCTGTATCTTTCAGTAAAACCCTCGTAAACTTAGACGGCTCTGGGTAAAAGAGCTGGTCGATGAACCACCTTGTATATAGCTAGTATTTTTTTAAAATAAACTAAGGTACCTCACATAAATGATCAGCAAGACCCCACTGTTTGACAACAATGCACTTTGAAGAGTGTGATAAAGCCCATCCCCAGACTGGAGGGGACAGGAAGCGGAGCGAAGACCACCCTCACCGTCAGCACCTTTGCGGCTGAGACGGAAGGTCCACATCAGCACTTCTTCTCATGACAGATCGATGCAGACTGAGAATAAAAATGGGCTAAAATATGGGCCATTTATAACTCAGGGTAAGTGTTTCTAAGTGCTGACAAGCTTCTGTCAGCCAAATTGCTTTTATGTAGAAATATTTTTGCCTAAATGTTTCCACTGGTAGTTTTATTAGGAGACTTGGTAATTAATTTAGGTTCCAAACTAATAATTAAGCTGCATTTCCTTGTGATGGTTATCCAAGTTAGTCATGCGTATATTTGAGGCATTTATTTAAAGCTAAAGGAACCATTCCGTCCGTAACGGAAAGCTAATCCCTACCTTTAATTCTCTTAGAGTGGAATATCTGCCTGGAAAGCAATGCATCAATAATAAATTGACGGTTCAATATGGACTATCAGCCCACAGCTAAGAACTTGCAGATCTATAGAGCCAAGCACATGAAACAGTCCCCCTGGGTGAAATACAACCATAAATAACTGTCATAATTCAACACACACTATGGTGAGAACCGTTCCAACAGCATGGGCTCATCTGAAGTCCAGTCCATTCTTAAAACCACCTGCACATGTTGTCAATGAAATGAATGAAATCTCCAATTTACACACACACACACACACACACACGCACACGCACAAATGAAGACCTAAAGGATATCTTAACCTCTGTGAAAACCTGTCATTTTTTATAAGATACTATTGTAGTTTAACATTGATTAAGTAATCTTTTGGTCTCTATAGAAAACCATTCTTTGAAATCCCTGAAAATAAACACACAGGAACAGAAAGCTTCCTCCTAAGAGTAACCACATTCAATACTCATGCTTAAACCAATGACACTCACTATAACAAATTAAAGTAGTAAAAATAACCAGCTGCACACAAATTACCTCCCCAAAAAGGCTGAACTACACAAAAATTAACCAAGAGACAGCACATGTCAGGCCTTGGAAAAGAAGGCTCAATAAATGTTAAATCATTTCTTTAATTACAATGAAATTAAAGTAGAAATTAATTTCTAAAAGAGAAGGAGCTCTCGCCAGTGCTGCTCCGCGGGTGGGTTCTGTCCCATGCTTTGCAAGGCTGCCAGCTCCATTCCCAGGCAGGGCACACGCCCGGATTGCGGGCTCGGTCCCTGGTAGGGGGCATGTTGGGGGCACCCACCTGATAGTTTGCTCTCTCATTCATGTTTCTGTCTCTCTCTCTTAAAAAATAAATTAATTTTTCAAAAAAAGGAGAGACACCGTAAAATATTTGAAAATCAAGCAACATATCCTAAATAAGCCGTGGAGAAAAGAAAGAAATCACAAAGGAGATTTTAAAATATCTTTTTCTTTTCCACTTTGAAAAGTTCAGTTCAGTTTATTATACTGTCAAGTAGATTTAGAACGAATGCACTGATCACTGTGCTGACAGAGGCCAAAATTTAAGAGGGCTACTTTCCTCCGGTAAGCTAAGTCTTCATGATCCTTCACACAAGATGCTAAAACGGCACAGGCAGAGAAACAGACCTGCAGTCCTGCGACGCAGCCTGCTGCAAGTGGGAATGGACCTGGGATAATGCGTTAACCTCATGAAACTTCTTTTGAGTACAATTTGACAAGAGTTTTCTTTATATTGTCTTCTTTACCCAAAACATGTAGAAAAACCAGCCCCCATATCAATTATAATAACCATGTTACCTGGAAGATGACCTTGAATCAGAGACCAACCCCATCTCCTATTCACAGGATGGTTTGACCACGGGCTGCCTAACATCTGGACAATGGGAAACAATAGCAAAAGCTAAAAGGTGGCCACTATATGAAACTCTTCTGAAAAATAGAAGAAATTCTTCAATGAACATTGAAACAATGTATCAAAATGTGTGGGGGGAAAGCGAGCAGTTCTTAAGAGCAGCGCCTCACAAAATATGCTGCATCTTAGAGTCCCCCAGGGAGTTTTAAATACCCTCGGGCCCCACCCATCAATTTAAACTGTTAAACCACAACGTGTAGGCTTGGGACACACGGGCAGTACTATTTTTTTTTAAGAGTCTTAATTTCAACTTGCAACCAGATTTGGAAGCCACTGATTTAGGAGAAAATTTTTATCTTTAAAAAACAAGTTTCTACCTTAAGAAAGTAGAAAAGGCAGAACAAATTAAAACCAGAGTGCAGAGAAAACAGGAGGTGATTTAAAAAAAGAGTAAATGATCAAAAAAATAGAAAACAGAGAAACAAAAGGCTGCCTTTTTGAAAACACTTTTAAATGATAAACCTCTACTTAAAAATGATGAAGGAAACAGAAAAGACAGAAATTATAAATACCAGAAGTAAAAGAGGAGATATTCCACAACAACAAGGGAACAGTATGAACAACTCTATGCCAATATCCTAGATAACTTAGAGTAAGTGGATCAATTGCTTGATAGACACAAATTACAAAACTGTCTCACACAGAAAAATAAAAGCCTTTCATCAATCGCCAAAACAGAATTTCTACCCACAAGTCTTCTCAGGAAGAGCAGTCTAAAACCAGACGGCTTCTCTGTACAGTCTATTGAAATTTCCAGAAGAAATGAGACGAATCCTACACCGGCTTGTTCAGAGAAGACAGGAAGAAAGAATACTTCCCAGCTTACTTTACGAAGCCACCCACACCTGACAGACATTACAGAAAGAGAAATGACACCTGACGCATCATGCGCCTAGACACAAGCATCTTGACCAAAATGCTGCCAAAGCGCAACTACAGCAGACAAGGAAGGATAGTACGATGGGCCGAGGAATGGCTTGTCCAGGAACGCAAGCTTGTGTTCACACTTTAAAATCCAGTCTGCGTAACTCACCATATTGATGGATTAAAAAACAGAGCCATATGACCGTCTTGATAGCTGCAGAAAAGCAAGTGACTGTATTCAATACTCATTCCTGATTTAAAAAACAAACAACTCCTAGCAAAGGAGGAGCAGGAAGTGTCCCAGTTACCACCATCTTGCCCATCGGCTCCCAGTCAACCCTTCATTGCCCTGCTCGGTGACCCTGGAGCTGGACCCTCTCTCTCCTTTGTGAGCTGCCCCGACATTAGGTTTCACCCATAGAAGGCGCTAGAAGAAAGGACTTCCCTCTCTGGGTCCGCTGTGCTTTTCCCTCTTCCTGCTCTGTGGCAGCCAGCAGCAGGCGGTAGTGCCCAGGGGCACACACCCAGGCAGCACCCCCAAGAGCATCTTCCCTGGGACTTCTGCCAGATCCCAAGAGGCTGGCTCACTGGCACCACACGCAGCGGGAAAGGAGGGCACAGACCCCACCACAGGCACAGGCCCCCTCCTCCTACCAGGGCTCAGCTTCCCGGCAGGTCTCAACAGGACCCGGGGGGCAGCTTCCTTGCCAAACGTGATACATGGACACGAAGGAATAGCACGCAGCCATGGAAAGGAATGAGCCATCCCGCCCTGGAAAGGCCTGGAGGAACCTCAACGCATGTGGTTCAGTGAAAGAAGCCGGTCTGAACAGGCTACACACTGCATGGTCCCAACGGCAGGGCATCCTGCAAAAGCAAACCTCAGAGGCAGTCAGACCAGCGGCTGCCAGGGGAGGGAGGGACGGCAGCGGGGGGGGGGGGGGGGGGGGGGGGGGGGGGGGGGGGGGGGGGGGGGGGCAGCACCAGTTTCCAGGGAGATGAAGCTATTCTGTTCGGTAGACACACGATCTTTAGTCAAAGCCCGTGGAATTGAACAATACAAGGTCTGAACCCTAATGTACACCATGGGGTTGAGCTCATCATTTTGTATAGATAAGAGGGGTTCATTGATTTTAGCTAATGCAAAGGGAGAATAGTAAGGAAAACTATGGGTACAGGGAGAGGGATACGGGGGAGCTCTCTGTACTTTCTGTTCAAATACTTTATAAACCTAAAACTGCTCCAAAAAACAGTCCATTCATTTTTAAAACACACACATTTTCAAAGTTCCCATAACTGCCAGGTGGTAGCGGATTCTAGGGGGACCTCCAAGAGCCCTTGCCGCCAGCACACACATTGCCTGTCTCCCTCGGGTGAGAGGACAAACGTGGGAGAGACTTCCCTGCCCGGGAAGGGATCCTGTAGGTGTCAGAGCCTCCCAATCAGCGGACAGCTCCTCGGGTGACTCCTTTAGAGGGACTGGGCCTTCCCGAAGGAGGAGCCGCACAGCCCGAAAGAGGTTCTCCTGTTGGCCTTGAAGAAGCGGCCCTGGCCCGGCCCACATGGCTCGGTGGTTGAGCGTTGACCTAGGAACCAGGAGGTCACAGTTCAATTCCAGGTCAGGGCACAGGCCCGGGTTTCGGGCTCCATTCCCAATGGGGGACGAGCAGGAGGCAGCTAATCGATGATTCTCTCTCATGGTTGATGTTTCTATTGCTCCCTCTTCATTCCTCTCTAAAATCAATACAAATATATATATATATACATATATTTTAAAATAGAAGAAGAGGCCCTAGTGCGGGGCCATCGTAGCAAAACCCTAAAGGGGCCTCAGAGAATGAGATCTGACAGCTGCTAGCAAAATGATGGGGCCGTCAATCACGTCACCCCAAGAACCTGGTTATTGCCAACAGCCCAGGAGCACGAGAGCAGCCTGGGACGCAGCCTGCTGAGCAGCTAATTCGAGGCTGCGCGACGTGAGCACAGAGCCCGCCAGGCCGAGCCCAGCAGCATCCTATCTGACCCACGCAAACGGCGAGATAATTAATTGATGTTGTTCAAAGCCAACGAGTTTGTGGTAATTTGTCACTGAGCCGCGGAAAACTAATGA
Source organism: Murina feae (assembly GCA_004026665.1). Classification (NCBI taxonomy): domain Eukaryota; kingdom Metazoa; phylum Chordata; class Mammalia; order Chiroptera; family Vespertilionidae; genus Murina; species Murina feae. The sequence goes on from PVJC01014426.1 coordinate 21,627, forward strand.
CGCCTGGTACCTTCACGCCGACGAGCCACCGAGTCAACCAATTCCACTAAAAGAAGTCACTGGGGGTTTTGTTTATTCTGAAAAATGAGCTGAATTTCATAGTCATAAAAATGTAAATTGCTTTATTTTGCATATAACTGTTTGACATTTTGAAAAGCCAAATGACAAATAGCATCTGTGACACAACCGTGGCCTAATTTTTAAAAAGGCACCAACAAGAATAAGACACAAGAACAAATCGATCAGAAGAAACTTTCCAAAACTCAAAGCGCTGCTTGGGATTTCTGAAAGTGACCATTTGAAAACAAGCAAGCAAACATAGAGGCACTGATCCCCAAAAAGCACGAAGAGAAAACAAAATGTCAAAAACCTGCACACAGAGTAGGTCCAAAGCCCTGGGTTTCCGAACAGAGATTTTATATCATTCTCAAAAGTGGAGTCCATGTTTGTGCTTTTCTATGTGAAAATCTCTAGGATATAAAAAAAGTGAGGGCTCCCCAAGCGCAGCAGATGACAAACCAAGAGCCCAGGCGCGTAGCGGACAGAGTTTAAAGTCCTGAGGGGCTGGCCATGTTCACGGACACGGGGGAGAACATTGAAAGTCTCAGGCCTGAAGGTTCCGATGACTTTTCTTTGGTGACAGGTGGATAAAAGGGGTATTTGATTTTTCTGTTGGTCTCTTCGTATCAAACCAGTTTTTTTTTGTTTTTTTAATTTAAGGTATCGGTCTCATGGTTACCAAACTTGCCTTTTCTCCCAGCCTCCTCATTGTGATTCCTCAGGCTACATTTAGAGCCTGGGTCATAGACTACTTACATTTAAAGTAATTAAACTGGCCATAACTAAAGATCAGTTTCTCAGAGGCACTAACCATATGTTGCATCTCCCAGCGCCCCATGCTGCCTGGCAGCCACACGTAGACCCTGCAGACCATGTCCCCACAGCCAGAGCCCCTGGAGAAATAGGTGGGTGACAGTGGATCTGCTTCTTGGAACTGACACTTCGGGCATCTCCCTCGAAAAGCCCCCTTCAGGGAGCTGCGAGGGCCTAGTGTGATCTCACATTATGTATCTCCATAAAAGTGGCATAAAGGTGAGTGTTTCAACCATAAAAACCTTTCCCTTTCACTGTGACGTGCCTCCACCACTCTTCCCCTCAGGTCAGTTGGGGTGGGTCCCCGGGGGCCATGTGGGGTCCGGCAGAGAGGAAGGTGAGCTGGCATCTAGGATCACACCTTCTCCTGCTTCACCAACTCACCTGGGACAGGAAGGCGGTGCAGTGGTCCCTGGAGACCTGGATGCTGTGGCGACCAGACTAGAGGGATGAGGTCAGTGGCGGGACGTGAAGTCTGAATGTCTGGGCTGGAAGCTAGTCTGTGGGACACCCTGGCCACCATGAGATGTGACAAAGTACAAGCAGGCAATCCGTTCGAATCGATGCCTTGTCGAGTCAGAAGTTCTTCCTGCTAGGAATCTAGTCCGTAATGCACTTAGAGTTGGAAACACACCCTACACTTCCCTCCCCCTTTGGGGTGATTTCCCGTGGAAGAGGGTGTGTGTCTCAGAAACCCTGTTTGCAGAGCATGAACCTGCAGCGCTAAAATGGCACGCCCGGGAGGAGACGCGTGTTGTGTGTGCCTCGCCCATCAATCACGGAAACAAAGCTTTAGGAGCCGGCTGCAGGGACAATGAACTCATCTGTCTGGTGCCTCCATCGGAAACTAAAGGCGCTGTCATAGAGAGACTGACTGATCACAGACTACATGTCTACACATGCAGGAAAGCGTAGTTACAGAGTGTGACCAGCAGTGTGAAATGCTCTTTCTCTAAGTTTTGTGGTGACTATGTCATTGGCCATCTTTTTGGGAATCTGTAACCTGTTGTGATTTCTGTTTTCATTCTAAAACTAGTGGTCCAGTGCACGAATTTGTGCACATTGAAAGGAAACTAATTAGAAGAAATATTTTAATATCACTATTTGCCCTTTCTCTACAATAGAAGTGTCAACCAAATTCACGATTGATAATGATAGATTGAAACACACCCATGTGATTGGCACCAGCAAGAGCTTTATATATATAGACTAGAGGCCTGGTGCACAAAGTCTGTGCACAGGTAGGGTCCCTAGGCCTGGCTAGCAATCAGGGCTGATCTGTAAAGTGACTGGCAGAGTGATGGGGGGGGAGGGGCCTGCTGGTAGCTGCCTTGGCTAGCCTAGGGCCTGCAGGCTGGGAGCAATTCCTGCATTGAGCATCTGTCCCCTGGTGGTCAGTGCGCATCATAGCAACTGGCTGTTTGCTTGGTCATTCTGCCATTTGGTCGATTTGCATATTAGACTTTTATTATATAGGATAAGTATTTGAACGTTGTGCATACATTTTATTTTCTCTTAAAGAGGATTCCCCCAACCAGGTCTAGGTTTCAGGTCTCCAACAAAACCTTGATCTTCCCTTGATGTTAGGAAATTATGTCTTGATTAGCATGTATGTTTGCCAATTAACCATCTCTACATGTTTGTTTCTTCACCCCATGCAACAATCACCCAGTCACAGCATGGTTACAGGACCCAGGGCTTAAGGGGTTAATTTGGAATCCATCCCTGCTGCTAGCTGTGGGTCTCACCTGACATCTCCCCAACCTTCAGCACAGAAGGCTCACCTCTCTCCACAGGAATTCGAATGGCATTCTGGCCATGAGGCCGTACTGAGTGGCTGTCAGCTGTGCTGATAATGCCTGCAAAGTTCTGAACACAATTACAGTTATGGTCAAACTGCCAAGGCTGCTCTTTTGAGTCCAAAATATATTGAACCAAATGCAGACCTGACGATACCAATCCATTTAAGAAAATAAAACACAAACCAATAGCTCAGTCATCTGATTCCATGGAGAAAACGTTCTAAATGATACCAACATTATTAAACACCTTTGTGTATTATGAAAAGGCACTTACGATACAAACATTTAAAAAAAGCCCAAAGCTAAATGCCACTTATGCACATATTCCTTAAGGCACATTTTATTTATATTTCATTGCATCCCCTTTACACTTCATTAAGGCACACTTCAACTAACCTAATTTGTCATTATCATATTGCAAAAATATTCTCAGCCTGAAATTACATCAAAGAAATTGTAAATCACATTTCTGAGAGCCATAGCCATAGGAGGAAATCAAATGAACCCCAATTTCACAGAAATGACCAACTAAAGCTTTAAATGGATTGCATTTCTATACCTGCCTGGGTGCATTCACCCTACTGTCGCTTCCTATGGCTGCAGGATAATGTTATTCTAATATATAAGCACTATCCTGGCAGCCAAAACAAAAATATTTCAGTTGAATAAAAAAATTATAAGTCTTGTTAAAAAATTAAAGAGCTACATTTAAACTTGGAATATTACAATGGCTAACCCTGAATGATAGACTTACTAAAGTTAAAAACAAACAAAAATCCTAACTAAGAAAGAGGACTGGAAGTAAAGAGATAACTTAACTCCCCTTCAAAAATAAAATAAAAAAACACACACATCCTGTTCTACGCCTAGAGAACATGAACAGAAGGTATTCACGTGGGGAGAGGGAAGGGAGAGCCACTAAGTTATCGCCTGATAGAATGGGCTTGCAGTTTGGGATGAAAAGCTCTGAGAATGGACAGTGTTTATGCCCCTGACCATACCCTTAAAAATGGTTGAAAAGATGCATTTCACGTTATGCACATTCCACCACAATCAACCTTTTCACAAGTGCATCTGCGGGCATTTATTCACCTCTCACTATGCACCAGGCTTTGCACATGCATTTCCCACCCTGCACCTCCGGACAATCCTCTCAGGGAGTGGCCACTGTGATGCCCAAGTCGAAGGTGCGGGAAGATGACCTCACTTCCTGGCAGTCACGCCCCTAGTTTCTGGCTGGGCTGGGTTTGAGCCCAGGCAGGGGAACCCCAGACCGTTTATAAATATTGCTCATTTAGTACACTCTCCATTCAAGAGAACTGATACTTTTTCATTTAATGAAATGCTCTATCTGAAACTCTGAGTCATAAACTTGGTGAGGATTAATACAAATTTAAACAAATCTGGATTCAAACTTGTTCCAGAATCTACATACTCCTCTGATGACATACAGGGCAATAAATCTGACACCCCACGTCACAGAGCAGTCCCCGGAGGCCCCTCAGCTCCAAGACAGTTCATGCCACCACCTCTGTGTGGCCACCATGGGTCAGGGAGAGGCGAGAGGTGGGGTTGTAATTCGCAGTCCCAAAAGAACCCCTTTGCAAAGCACAGATTCTTTCTTCCCAGCACAGATATTCTGTAACTTCTCGATACTGAGCGCAGCACAACACATGTGGGATATATAGATGCATGGCTTTTCTGTGCCACATCCACACTTTCCAAGGACACACCAAAACTTACTTGAGATTAGAATTTGTATTGTTCTGATGTTTAGAGTGCACTGTAGTGTAAGTGTTTTAAAGTAATGACACTTAATTTTCTTTTTTCTGAGATTCGCCCTAAATTGAAAAGCACTTCATTATAAATAATGAACACTAAGTCCTTAAGTCGGCGATTCAAAGTCACAGGTAGTAAAATGGAGAAGAGAAACTTGCCCTCCCAGTGGCTCTGTGTGCCGCGTCCTCCACCACTACCCTGTTTTAAAGCAAAAGTCAGCTAAGCATACTTCTGACTACTCTGGGGTGGGCAGGTAAAGGGTGATGAAGCCAGGTCGGTTCCCCAGTGGAGACGGGGCATTACCCAGCAGTGAGAGCATTTGGCCAACCTCCCAGGGTCTGTCACACACATCCCAGCATGCCCTGCCCTCCACCAAACCCGCTCACCAATTCTAGGATGTGGGGTCTTTATAAGGTGAGTTCTGACTCGTTAGTAGTTAAGAACTTGCATGCATGTATGCATAACCCAAGGGCACAGACAACAGTGTGGTGAAGGCAGGGGGCAGGTGCAGGCTAGAAGGGGTCCATGGGGGAACAAGGGGACACATGTAATACTTTCAAGAATAAAGACTAAAAAAGAAAAGCAGTCAATGGTTACAAATCCAAGTAGCACCTGCAGGACCAGTTCACTGTAAAGGTGCTCTCTGCTCATCGCAGTGTGGCCAGCACCGCACACTGTGCTCTGTAGCGGCAGGCAGTGAATACCTGTTTCATCAGCAGTATTGGAAGAAGAAGGGTGTCAAGGAGGAGAAGGGAAAAGGGCAGGTGGATTCTAGCACCCCCACTCCCCCTGCAACTCACCAACACCATCACCCAGCACTGGGCTGCGCTGAACAGCGAGAGAACAGTGAGCTAGAGACCAGGACAGTGGCTGACACTGTGGGGGCCCATGGCCAGACCAAGTTCGGCAAGTCTGTAGATTCTTTTGGTGCCTTCTTCCTCTATTGCCTAACGTCCAGAATTTAACCATATTAGCTCCATGCATTCAATACCCAAGTAACACCGGGGGTCACTTAGGTCGGGATAGCCATGCGTGATGTATAACGACACTTGTATTAAAAACTGTATTTCAGAGAAACCAAGATGGCGGCATGGGGAAACACCGGAAATTACTGCCTCACACAACCATTTCAAAACTACAACGAAAAGAAAAAATGGAGACCACCCAGACCCACCGGAAGGCTGGATGGGTGGAAATTCTACAACTAGAAAGAGACTGAGACTCAGAGGAGGTGCAGAAGTAAAGTGCAGAGGTACGGAGACGCACACAAAGGGGGCTTGCGGAAAGGGCTGGCAGCATTTTGTACCAGAGAGAGGCACAAGCTCCCAACGGCTCTGAACTCCAGTTCCAGGCGAGTTTCTGAGGACTCAAAGAATCATATGGGGAGGAGATGGACCGTCTGGCACCGTCTAGCACCGTCTGGCACCATCTGGCACTGGGAGGATCTCCAAAGTGGCTCTCTCTTGGCAGTCCCGAGGGTCACTGTGACCAGCCTCTTAGGGCAGGGCTGAGAATCAGCCATAGCTGGTTGTTCCACCCTGTAGATTCCCCGAGACCCTGCCTCACCCAAGCTGTGCGCAGAGGCTTTTGCATATACAAGGCTGGGAAACCTCAGGCAGAAGCTAAAATAACACCTCCTTAGAGATCCAAGAGACAGTGAACCCAGTGGTCAGAGTGGGACCACCCAGTCTACAACTCCTCAGATCCATAAGGGACACACTCGGGGGGCAGACTCAGTGGGCACCAAAGCCCCACTGAAGCAAGTCTTTTCCCATAAGCGTGTCTCCAGCATAGAAGTTCTCCCACCATGGACACAGCTGATTCTCACAGCCAAGTGGCCTGGAGGTCGATTCCTCTCAGTGATACCAACAACAATCAAGGCTTAGCCACAACAAGACTGTGCACAAAGCCGACAAAGCAGTGCACCAAGAGTATCCACTTCAGGCAATTGAGGAGACTGAGCCTCTGGGCCCTATAGGACACCTAGCACAGAAAGCCACTCTATCAACGCAGGGAAGCAGCCAAAATGCGGAGACAAAGAAACAGATCACAAATGACAGAAATGGAGGAAAGCAAACGACTGGATATAGAGTTCAAAACCACAGTTATAAGGTTTTTCAAGAATATTTTAGAGACTGCTGATAAATTTAGTGAAACCCTCAAGGATATGAAAAAGACCAGCTAGAAATGAAGCATATACTGTTTGAAATAAAGAATAATATACAGAGATCCAACAGCAGACTAGAGGATCGCAAGAATCAAGTCAAAAATATGAAATACAAAGAAGAAAAAACACCCAGCTGGAAAAGCAAAAAGAAAAAAGAATCCAAAAATACGACGATAGTGTAAGGAGTCTCTGGGACAACTTCAAGCGTACCAACATCAGAATTATAGGGGTGCCAGAAGAAGAGAAAGAGCAAGATATTGAAAACCTATTTGAAGAAATAATGACAGAAAACTTCTCCTACCTGGTGAAAGAAATGGACTTACAAGTCCAGGAAGCGCAGAGAACTCCAAACAAACAAACAAACAAAATATCCAAGGAGGACCACACCAAGACACATCATAATTAAAATGCCAAGGGCAAAAGACAAAGAGAGAATCTTAAAAGCAGCAAGAGAAAAGCAGTCAGTTACCTACAAGGGGGCATCCATACAACTGTCAGCTGATTTCTCAACAGAAACTTTGCAGGCCAGAAGGCAGTGGCAAGAAATATTCAAAGTGATGAATAGCAAGAACCTACAACCAAGATTACTTTACCCAGCAAAGCTATCATTCAGAATTGAAGGCCGGATAAAGAGCTTCACAGACAAGAAAAAGCTAAAAGAGTTCATCACCACCCAACCAGTATCATATGAAATGCTGAAAGGTATGCTTTGAGAAGAGGAAGAAGAAGAAAAAGTAAAGATAAAAATTATGAACAAAAAATACATATCTATCAACAAGTGAACCTAAATATCAAGTGAATAAAAAAAAACCTGAAGAACAAAATAAATTGGTGAATAGAATAGAATCAAGGGCATAGAAAGGGAGTAGACTGACAATTCTCAGGGGGAAAGGGGTGTTAGGGGTATGGGAAGAGACTGGACAAAAATCGTACACCTATGGATGAGGACAGTGGTGGGGGGGATAAGGGCAGAGGGTGGGGTGGGAACTGGGAGGAGGGGAGCTATGCGGGGGAGAGAAAGAGGAACAACTGTAATAATCTGAACAATAAATATTTTTTTAAAAAGCTGTATTTCAAGTACCAAGACTCTCAACACAAAGTCATCTTACACATTCCAAAGTGTTTTCCTTCGCTGCGCAATAATTTAAACTGTGTCTTCATGGACATTTTATGACAGAGCATTTTAAAAGCCAACGGTAAGCAATTCAATCACAAAAGCAAGACCTCAGAAGCAACTGCCTCATTTCCATTTCATAAGCGCGGTGAGGCCTGTGCTTTTGGGGGTCATGGAACTGTGCGCTCTAGCTGGCCACCCGGCAGAGCACTCTATGCATGACTGGCAGGTTCACACTCTGATGCATTATGAGCAATTACAAGGCTGAGTGGCACGTGGGCTGTGGGTGCCGCCGGCGCCTGAGCCCCTGACATTGGTCTTTTCAGGAAGTGGTTTTAGCTGTCCTTCACCAAGGGCCTCCCCCGTTTCCCGGCTGTCACTTTAAGATCATTTCACAGAGATGTCTTCACCTTTCTACGCTCCCCACTTAAGATGTGCAGAGTTTGGCTCCTTAAGGATGCCATGTTTTGGCAAAACTACTCTGTGGTGAAGGGGGAAAAAATCAGAAAAATGGTTGCTTGTAGGTGTAAGGGCAGACAGCGACTGGGAGGGACAGGAGGGAGCTTTTGGGGCGATGGTAACGTTCTCTCTCTCTATAGAGGCTTGGACTAAACAGGCACATGCATATGTCAAGACTCAGCAGGGCATCCCCTAAGACTTACTCATGTCCACTGCATTTAAATTGTACCTCAGGAGAGAAAACAACTTAATGATATGCATGCTGACGTAATTAGGGGGAAATGCCTACAACTGACTTTGAAATGCATCATAAATGAGTAAGACAGGCTGAGGGATGGGTGGACAGGTGAATAGAAGGTGTTTGCTAAAATACCGGTGCTAGGTGTCCTGGTACTCACTGCAAAATTCTTTCAATGTCCCGGTTTGGAAATTTCCATAGTGAAATGTTTTACATTTTAAAAAGTCACTTCTTCATAACCCTTTTCATTTTAAAATTCACCCAGTGGAAAAAAACAAAAAACAAAACAGGAATCAGCCAGTATTCCCAAAGATTTTGAACCATGATCTTAATTACCCTCTTGCTTGATCATTTCAGGCATTTATAACAGTCACCCAAATAGTTAAAACTAAATAAAAATCTTGTTAAATTAATTAAATGTATAACTTATCCATGACACAGATACCGTGTGTGTACCCGGTGCCCCCGTGTGCTCTAACGAAAGACACCTGCACCCACCGTGGGACAGTGGATCTGTGTTACGTGTGACAGGAACGTGGGTGAACGGCCTTTTCTGGACCAGGAAGAAGGAGTCCAACTTCTCCAGATGGAGGAAAAGGTTCACTCTGGACTGTGGGAAATTTTATAATTAAGCGTGTAACACGAAACTCTACAGCTAAGAGTAAGTTATATTCTTATGTTGGTTGCTTCTTGACTATATCAAAATGTCTAGAATAAATGCACAGAGCCCTGGCCAGCACTCTCAGTGGATAGAGCGTCGGCCCACATACCGGAGGTTGTGTACCTGGGTTGCAGGTTCGTTCCCTGTCCCTAGGTGGGGTGCATTCGGGAGGCAACCAACAGATGTGTCTGTCTCACATGGATGCTTCTCTCTCTCTTTCTCCTCTCTCTCACACACCACCACTCCTCCTCTCCTCCTCCGCCACCCTCCCACCAACCGCCTTCCAGTCTCTGTAGAAAAATCAATGGAAACAATATCCTCAGGTGAGTATAGAAAAAGAGACACATAAAACAACATGCATGCACGTACCTTGGGTCCCTCCTTCTACTATCCTGTATACAGCAAGCTCCCGTCCCCAGTGTAACCCAGGTACCTCTTGGCTGCCCTGAGCTCCCGTGACGTGCATTCCATAAAAACAGGTCCACCTCTGATGGGCTACTTCACGGGGATCTGTTCCCCGTGACTGGTTTTCCCTGGAACTCACTGTGGAGAACATGCTCTGAATCCTGCCGTCCCAGGGGTGGACAGTCTGGGACTCGAGAGCTTCCCCAGACCAGGCAGCAAATGCAAGCACAAGGCTCTCCAGCGACTCGGCTCCATCCAAAGCACGAGGCACCACATCACAGGAGGCCTCCGCTGAGCGCAACCTTCGATGCTTTCATGCTTCCCATCTTTTCCAGGGCACGTGGATAGCCCGTCCTTCCATGGGTGCCTCGTCCCTCTAGAAATCTTAAACTCAATTCCCGTACACGTGGCCTTACTTCTTTATCTGCAAAATGTCAACATCACAATTTACTCAACGCTTAATGTAAAGACTGAAGCAGATGAAAAGCAGCCGGTGCCCGTGTTCCGTGAGGAGCAGCCATTGGGAAGACACGTTCACGCCTCTGCACCGCCTCGCTGTGTAACCTGGGCGTTAAGGTGGGCCAGAGCTCAGCAGATCTCTTAGCTGCAAAGTCCTCCCTCTCAGCCTCCTCGCATCACGGGCCACTTCAGCATCATGATCAGTTCCCCTCGGCTCCCTTTTCAAATCCGGACTCCTTCCTTCGCTCCTCACCCGGACCCAGCACTCCGCCGGTGGCTGAGAACAGACATGCCCCCGGACCTGCACCTCCCCTCATCCTCTAAAAAACGCCCAGCGACTGCGTCGGGCCCCACGTTCTGACTCGAGATTCTTTATGGTTCGTTTCAAGCCATTGTCCACAAGGACCTGCAAATGATCTCTCGGCTGACTGAGGAGTTTCGTTCTGGGGGGTCTCTGAAGAAGTCAGGGAGCAGAGGCACTTTAGGGAAGTTCTGAAGACTGAACACTGTGTTGTAACCATGCGGATGAAGACTATGCAGGGGTTCCAGGGAGAACAGATTTCTAAGGGAAAAGCTGTGAAATGCAAGACCTGGTTTCCGTTATTAGGACACATACTAACGCCTGTTACGTGTGGGGCACGGCCACAGGGTTTGGGACAGGTTCAAGGCTTGGACCTCTGAGAGGGCACAGTCCTCTCCTCGCCATGTGCAAGTCCCAGCGGGGATGGCAGAGCCCTCCCAGCACAATTACAGCCATCAGAGGAGCAGCGTCCCACCGAGACCCAGCTTTCCTTCTCATGTCTCCTTTCTTAATCCTTTCATCACCCCCACTCAGGGTCACCCTCAGCCGTGCCGGCACGGCACAGTTATGTAATACAACACTACATTATCACTTTGCGATATAAAGAAGTGAGATTTTGAAGCAATAACTTTGTGATGTAATGAAGTGGCCCAGTCAATAAACCCTCAACCAAAAGGGCCCGGTTTACATGGCTCAGTGGTCAAGGGTCAACCACATGCCTAGGTTGCAGGCTCAGTCCCAGTGAGGGGCGTGCAGGAGGCAGCCATCAGTGATTCTCTCTCATCGTCGGTGTTTCTCTCACCGCTCCCCTTCCTCTCTGACATCAGTAAACATGTATCTTAAAAAAAATAAATATAACTCCTCCACAGAAAGGGACGTTTCTGTAGAGGGAGCCAGGCCAGTGGGAAAATTTCAGAGCAACCTTGCAAAGGAATCTTTCCTATCAATCAGCTTAGGAATCTCCACGCCGTGTTTCCACTAAGCTAAACACAGAGGATTCTTCACATTTACTAGTAAGTTCAGAATCTTGTCCAACACAGCATGCAGGTTTAACGACAGTTAACTCTCCCTTAAAGACTCGAGGGCAAACACAGGACCTGAGGCCCGGGTCCACTGGGCAAGTCCAGCGCACCGACATTTTCTTCCTGGGAAACACGGTGAATTTAAGTTGCACGTAGGAGTCCTATTTTGCCGGGATGTTCTCTGTACTCACTGAACCCCGAAGGCCAGGTGCACTGACGTTCCTCCTCCATCTGTCAGGACCTGCTCTTGAAACCAGCGTGACCCGGGCGCATGTCCCGCACACGCTCCTGGCTGGTGACGTCCCGCGGGCAGACGGCACACATCTGAATCTCCGGGTTGCGCTTTTATTTGCAATAGTCTAAGAGCGCGATCTCCTTTATTGCTCCCTGGTCCTGTGTTTCAATCTTAGAGAAAATGATAGGGCAATTAGGGCCTTACTCCGCAAATCAGTGAGTCTGACTGCCTTGTCTATATAAATAATGGATGCTTGGTTTCTTCTCTAAACAAGAAAGACTAAAGCAGTAGGAAAAGAAGTACGGAGAAGGCCCAAGGAAATAGACGTTTTGGCTGTGTTTTTAAGTGATAAGGACTAGGAGAAAAACGATGTGACACAAAAAATTTGAACGTGTAAAATACTGAGGTGCATCCCTAGCGTCCTAGAAAACATTTGCGAAATGATTCACGTGGTAAAATGGACAAGCCTATCATTTCTAAAAGGAAAGAGAAAACGTTTTGGGTAAAAGGAGCAGAATCTACCTAAAAACCTTGTTAAAAATACTTCCATAGAGTATCTTTATCAAGAAATGGCCCATTGCCCAACTATTTCCTTTTTACCCAAGAAAACCCTAGCTGTTGACAATGTGCTTTATTTTGAAACTAGAGCAGCCACACGGCTCCAAGGAAGACTTTCCAAGTACAAAAATGTCTACGACAAACCCCGCCACAGCTGAGTGACACCTGCTCCCACATCCGCCGGTGCCCCAAAGTCTATCCTACAACCACAAACACGCACACTCCCGGTGGGACCGCTGCGTGGGTGCCACGGCTCACCCCTTCCTTTCCACGGGTGGTAGAAGGTAGCGGGGGTTCTGGTTTTACAAGAAAAGCCATGAAAAAGGGAAATCACACACAAGTGATTTGACAAACAGGATCTGATAAAAACGTGAATCTTCCTCTTCTCCTTTCCCTTATGAAACTGTAGAAGCTCTGCAGCTGGGGTTGTCCGTGACCTCAAGAGGGCAATGAGCCCGCAGAGGCAATGGGGGAGGGAGGCACACGGAGGTGTTGCATACGTGACTGTGGGAGGGGGAGGGGGGAAGGGGGGCATCCAGTGCAATACTTCTTTCCGAACAGGGTTAAGAGCTTCCTGAAGGCATCATGCCCCAGAAGAAGCCTGTAAAGTGCTTGACATGTTTAATCAAATGGCAGGGCAATGCTCAGAGTCTTCTCAACCCTGCGAGGCTGGCTGAGAATTTCAAGAAAACAAAGACAGACTCAGACCCGGGCACTTGTTAACCAAGGAGTTCTCAGCTACCCAGATGAGATGGGAAATTTCATTAATTTCATTTTTGAAGTGAAATTAAAAGCCTAAGTGGGCACAGTTCTCAAGACTTTTGATAAGACGGAAGCTGAGACACAGAACTTCTGTTATCCACATCAGTACCTGTGCAGGGCAAGTGCATGCAGTGGTCCGAGCTCCCACATACCTCAAGATGCCTGCAGAAGCTGGTACCTTCTCTCAGAGCACGCACATATATGTACACACAGGCACACATACTCATACACCCACCCTCATACATATACACACATGCACACACACTCACACACCCATCCTCATACATCACATTCACATGTGCACGCACACCCTCACACATGCACATACATGTACACTCATGCACACGTGCACATACATGCGTGTGTGTGAGCGCGCGCACACACACGGCCACGCCTCCTTCTCATCTCCAGAAATAGCAGCTTATTCTTCTATTTTTCTTTTTTTTTTTATATATTTTTATTGATTTCAGAGAGGAAAGGAGAGGGATAGAGAGAGAGAAACATCAATGATGAGAGAGAATCATTGATTGGCTGCCTCCTGCACACCCCTCACTAGGGATGGAGCCTGCAACCCAGGCATGTGCCCTGACCAAGAATTGAACTGTGACCTCTTGGTTCATAGGTCGATGTTCAACCACTGAGCCACGCTGGCCAGGCAGCCTGCTTTTCTTTAAAGTCCACCTGGCCGTGTCTCACCTACCAGCCACAGAAGCCCCGATTGCAAGGAGCTGGGAGGGCAGCCTGAATGAACCGACTTTCCACCCGCAGACAGGGAAGCTCCCGAATCACAGATGGTGCAGGGCCCGGTGCCTACACTGAGAACAGCGGGTGGTATCTACCCAGCACCTCACAAATCCCTGCAAGTCAGCTAAATGCCAAAATAATCAACACAGCGTCCCTGACTTCCCATTCAGCATACACGATCCTTCCACAGGAGCCTAGAAGAACGACGTCCCGGATTTAAAGATTCACGTGTAACTGCACGCCGACCCAGAGGACGCCGCCTGCTTCTGAGTGGCTACACTGAGCGTGGCCTTCCACAGGCAGCAGAGCGTCCAAGAAAGGAGATGTCCCCAGGCACACTTGGAGGGCACCCCTCGGAGCGCCTCACAGCATCCATCATGGTGGCAGATGACTTCATAAGCTTCTCTCCTGGACATGTCAGCTAACACGCGGAGAGGACACAGAATCCAGGAATCAGAATCTCGCGGGGAGGACAACATGCCAGGGGGAGGACACCGGCTCCGAAGCAGGTCAGATGGCGGTCCTGGCTCGGACACTGCCCGGTGGACATCAGTCCGGGGCAGGGCGAGTCACGATGCAGCGGCCTTCCCGAAGCTGCTGCAGCCACACACAGCAAACAGGGGTCACATTCTATTCCCTAGCCACTCAGCTCCTTGTCTGCCTGGCGTTATCGCATAAATAACAAAGCCACACATGACACCTTGCTCCGAACATAATCACTGATAAAACAAGTGAAATTGGAGAAGACATCAGGGTATTAGAAATGAATAACAAAGTAGAGAAGGAGTATTTGATATTTTCACAATTTCTGCAATATGACCTGAATAAGCTAAATGACATGTCTGAAATCTACTGCTACTTTATGTAAATACTGGAGGTCCTGTGCACGGATTTGTGCACATTAAAAGGAAATTAATTAGCAGGTGGCCGACAGGGTGGGACTGAGCAAGATGGGCCAGAAACGTCCTCAAGCCAACCTCTCTTGGTCCCTCCCCAGCCAGCTGCACCTGGGGCTGCACCAGGGCTTGAAGGGCGTCTGTGGAGTGAGCGGGGTCTCTTCAGCAGGTGGGGCCCTCGGCCTGGTCTGTGGCAATGGGGCCAAAATCGGCAGTCCAACATCCCCCGAAGGGTCCCAGAGTACAAGCTGGCACTCTGCAAAGTTGCTGTTGCTCAGCAGTTCCTGCATTGAACGTCTGCCCCCTGGTGGTCAGTGCACGTCATATCTACCAGTCGGATGGTCAAATGGTTGGATAGTCGCTTAGGCTTTTATATATATA
>PVJC01014427.1:0-36478 GCA_004026665.1 Murina feae
AATACTACACAGAGGCCCAGTGTGTATACTTATTGGAAAAAATCTGCTTGGACCTGGCAGATCAGTTCAAGGGTCAAGAGCACTAATCGTGAACATTTGGAAAGCACGCACCATGCGTAAGTTCTTGTGCTGCTCGCATTTTGTCTGTCCTCACGTTGGCCCTGAGAGTGAGGGTTTTCTGTCCCCTTGAGGAAGGTGAGGTCAGAAAGGGACTGACCTCGCCAGGGGTCACACCGTGAATGAACAGCAGCGTTGGGTTTTGAGCTCCAATGCATCTGGAAACAGCTCTTGCTTAGTTACCTGTCATACTCAGATCCACCCCAAGGTGCCTTCCTGAGTGGATTCCAGGCATTGGAAGGCAGGCAGGGGCTGTGGGCCCTGGGGTCAAGGTCATCAGAGGCCTGTGCCACCTCTGGGGGAACATCTGAATATTCCAAAGTCTGAAAAAAACAAGAAAAAAATTTTATTTTCGCTCGTTGTTCAGTCCTGGAAAGACTGCTGCACCAAAGGTCTGGGCAGTACACTGAGCAGCTAGACCTCAGCCATCTCTCACCTGTGTGTGCTTTTCCAGGGACGCAGAGAGTTTGCTGGAGTCGCAGCCACTGGGATCCTTTCTCATCAGAGTCAGTCACAGTCATGTGGGCTACACACTCTCCTACAGGTAAGGTCTGGGCTTGGGGACAGGGGGGCTCCGGGCTTCCTTGGAGGGGGTAAGGGGGGCTTCATATCACAGGTTTCAAGAGCAACTGGTAGGACGTTCTGGACAGATCTGGCTGAAGAGTGAGCAGCTGCAGGTCTGGCTGGATCCAGCACACTTGGGTCTGTGGTAACTAAGACTGTGTCTGAGAACAGGAGCTGCTAGAGGCCTGAGAGTGGCTGCTGACCTTTCCCTAACCATCCACCTCCCTCCTGCCATCTGCCTGGCAACCCTCTGACTCCACTAAGGAGAATGTGTTGGAAACTCAGGGCAGTCCAGCTACTTGAGGCCTCAAAGCCTGATCTGGCATCCCAGTTAGAGGATTCAGCAGAACAAACTACTTTTTGAAAGAATTCCAGGCCTAAGGAATGAAAAAACAAAACAAAAAACAAACAAAGAAACAACCAACGATTCCATTACAGAATTACCCACAGTGGGAAAATCTTAGGATCTGAGTCAAACAGTACCAGGCTCAGTTCTGCTGCTTACACACTGTGACTCTGGACAAATTACTCAACCTCTCTGTCCCTCCCTCAAAGTCCTCATCTCTAGCAGAGGATGCTAAAATTAATTGTCTTGACGTGAGGATTAAAATATATAGTAAGCATGCACATAGTAGGCCACTCATAAATGCACCCATTCATGAATGGGGCAGATTGCTAGGCACCCAGCCTCCGGCTGAAGCCTGATCAGATTTCCATGATCATATTCCTATTGATCATTTACCCCCAGCCACGCACCCAGCTAAGCTGTTTCTGCAGTTCCTTGTTTCATCTTCACAAGAACTCCTGAGGTCCGTCTTCGTAGCCTCATGTTATAGAAGGGGAAACTGAGGCGCCGGGCTGTTAGGCACCTACCAGATGTCACATGGCTAAGGAGTAGAGAAGCTTGCATAGGAGTGAGGTCAGGCTGCAGCTCTGATGCTGCCAGTTGGGGATGGGGGTAGGCTGGGGATGAAATAAGGGAGTAGGATGTCCCAACCCTGGCCGTGCCTCCGCAGAGCCCAAAACTGCTGCCGCCACTTTATGGTGAAGCTCCTGGACGATGGGAGCGTGATAATCCCCGGGGAGGAGAAGGTCCACGCCTCGCTGGACGCCCTGATCACCTTTCACCAGCAGCAGCCCATCAGGCCATGTGGGGAGCTGCTGAAGCAGCCCTGCCCGCAGGTGAGGCTTGGGACCTGGGTGGGCCGTAGTTGTCTTCCCAGGGGCTAAGTCCTCCAGACTCATTTTGCTCCCCCCAATCCCCTTCAGCCTCTTGTGATTCTGTGTCTGCCCCCACCCCCCACAACGGCCCCACACCTCCTGGTCCTCGTTTCCCCTCAGGCTGATGTTTTGCAAGGTTTCACGTGCTTGCGAGGTGTAACCCTAGCTGATCTATAGGACTAGCATAAGCCTCTGAGCTCGGGCCAGTGCCCTCAGAAGCTGCTGTGGGAGGGGCAGAGCTCCATATAAGGGTTTATGGGCAGGGCCCAGGCCCACAATGCGCTTGGAGGAGTTTGCTTTCTAACAGGTTTGTGGGTGGGAGCAGCTCCTGAGCTCCTTGGGGCTGAGCTGCAAGTCCCCTCTGTCCACAGAAGGATCCAGCAAATGTGGATTACGAGGATCTCTTCCTCTGCTACAACGCACTGGCTGAGGAAGCTGCCAGCCCCGCCCTCGGTCCCAGTGAACCTCAGAAACCTTCCTCCCATCCAGTGGCTGCCCCCAATGAGGTATGTGACAGAAACTGGCACCTCCAACGGGAGGTGGGGGGGTTGGGGGAAGGGCAGGAGCAGAGGTGGCCAACAGCTGCCAGAGGCTTTTAGAATGAAGGTAAGATCCTGTAGCTCCGAGCTTAAAAGCTTCCAGTGATTTCCCAAGGCACCAAGGTTAGAATCCTGACTGCAATCTCAGTTCCTCCTTCTGCCCATTACCAGCCCAGCTTCAAGCAACCTCAGGGCCTTTGCACATGCTGTGCTGTATGCTCTGCCCCAAATTTCCCGGGCCTGGCTTCTCCCATCAATTCTTCCAGTGTCTCCCTCCCATCTCCAGACCGAAAGTACTCCCGCCACCACCTGCTCCATTACATCACCCTATTTATTTGCAACAGAGCACTCCTCGAAATTTGAAGTCTTGTTTACTTACAGGTTTTCATGTTTTCTGTCTGCCCACCCTCTCAGTTATCACCACTTAGGGGCGAGGGAGCTGGGGTATTTATCCCTCAAATTCCCTCAGTCATTGGTCAAATACTATTCCTGGGAGATTTGATTCTCTAGCACGTCTGGTCTGCCATGTGGATGCAGTGGGCACTGCTGGCCAGAGAAGGCCCCCAGGCAGGATCCCTGCCATTGGAAATTGGGAGTGGAGCTGGGAGCAAAGAGGATATGAGTGGGCCCTGGCCAATTTGGCCCAGTGCATAGGACATCGGCCTATGGACTGAAGGGTCCCAGGTTCAATTCTGATCAAGGGCACATACCTTGGTTGCAGGCTCCATCCCCGGCCCTGGTCAGGGCATGTACCAATGGCAACCAATCGATGTGCCTCTCACACATCAATGGTTCTCTCTCTCTCTCTCTCCCTCCTGCCCTCCCTCCCTCCCTCTTCCTTCCATTCTCTTTCTAAAAAAAAAAAAAAAAAAAAAAATCAATGAAAAATACCTTCACGTGAGCACTAACAGAAACAAAACAAACAAATAAAAGTGCATGGCCTGGCTGGCGTGGCTCAGTGGTTGAGCATCGACCTGGTTCATAAGTCGACGAATAGGTCACTGTTCCATTCCCGTCGGGGGCACAGGCCTGAGTTGTGCACTCGATCCCCAGTGGGGGCATGCAGGAGGCAGGCGGCCAATGATTCTCTCTCATCGTTGATGTTTCTCTCTCTCTCTCCCTCTCTCTTCCTCTCTGAAATCAATAGAAAAACATATTAAAACATAAAAAGAGGATGTGGGTGGGCCATCAACAGCATCTGCCATACGTGCCAGGCACTTGGCCTGAACAGGGGAGCCCAGGGGTCGGCACACTCCCGCCTGAGGGCGACCTGCCTGCTTCTGTGTGCCCCTTGAGGCCCAGGCCCTCAGAAGCTGTGATGGGAGGGGCAGTTCTGCTCTTGAGTTGTTGAGACAGGATAGTAAGTAGTTCACGGCTCATGGAAATCAGATGAAACCCAGATTTCCGTGTCCAAACCTGGGCCCACTCGCCTGACAGCAGCAGAGCTGAGCAGTGAGACAGACTGGAGCCGTTTGCCCCCCAGTCCTTCACAGAAAAGGTGTGCCGACTCCTGGGGAGGGAGTGAAGCTGGTTGCAAAAATGGAAAGGATGGGGCCCGAGATTAGGTTTGGGGGTTCAGACAGGGACCTTTCTTAGCCTTGGGCATCTGGGTGGAGCCCACATCCCACTTTCCGGAGCAGTCGGAGTGCTGGGGGTTGGGGGGTGCTGGCCCAGGTCTCACCAGCTCTTGGTTTCAGGCCTCCGCAAAGCCAGTCGCCCTCCATTGGCAGGAGGAAAGGACGCCGCCCACAGCTGCTTCCTCCTGCCCCCCGAAAGCCCCACTGGAGGAGGCCTGCCAGAAACTCTGGAGGAACCTCAAGACCCTCCCGCAGACGGGCAAGAAGGTCCAGCAGCAGCTGAAGTCCCACCTGGCGACCCTGAGCGTGTCATCACCCCGGGACCCCGAGCGACCGGAGGTGACTCACGGCGCAGACACAGGAGCGGATGATGCGGTCTGGGACGGGAACTTCTACACGGACCCGTTTGTGGCCACGGCACCCTCAAGCCCCTCGCAGCCTCAAGCTCGGAAAGACGGACAGAACTCCAAGAAGGCCTCGAGGTCAGTCAGCTGGAGCGAGGTGACCCCGAAGACCAGGGGTTGGCACCAAGCAATAGTGAGGGCCCTGTCCTCACAGGTGTCCAAGTCAGAGCCCAAGGGCTTGGCAGAACCCCAGGAGGACTGTGTCCCCGAGGAGTACCGCCCGCCGCCACCCTTTGCCCCTGGGTACTGCTAGCGAAGAGGCCCGCCCTGGCTCTGGGACCCTTGATGCCAGGGGCTGCTCACACCTGGACCCCTTGCCTTCCACCCACCAGCCCTCTGGGACCTGAGAAATGTAATAAAGACGATACTTAGGTCTGGCTCTGCAATTGCCAGGGTGCCCTGGTTATGTGAAGAAGGAGAAGAAGAGGAGGAGGAGGAGGAGGAGGAGGAGGAGGAAGAGGAGGAGGAGGAGGAGGAGAACCAGTCAATAAGTTACAGCAAAGGATCTGGGGCACCTACTGTGTGCCAGTCCCACACTGAGACTCTCTGTGTCCATCCTTTCTTTTATTCCTGCCTCTGAGCAGGTCCATCAGGTAGGCACCTCCTGCACATTCCAAGAAGAGCTATGTTCCGAGAGGCATGGTCAGAGTCGCCATGGCCACAGTCTACTGGTGTGAGTGCCAGGGTTGGAAGTCATGTCATTTGAGGTCCTTTTGCCCACATCCTCTGCACCCAGGCTCAGTTCTCCCTTCTGGACATGCCTCCCTCCCCCCGGCCCCGCCCCCCCAGGTTCTCATGCAAATTGAAAGAGATGAGACTTGTGGAGGGCTTGGTGCACACCAGCGTCAGCTTTAGGAGAAGCAAATGTGTCCTTTGCTTTAAAAAGGGAGAGGCAGCCGGGACTGTGGTTGAGGTGGACTCTGCAGGGGGGATCCTGGGTTGCACGGCTGTGTGGCCTTTGGCGAGTCACTAGATCTCTCTGGGCCTATTTCCTCATCTGGAAAATGGGGAGAAGGGTAGGACTGTCCTCTTGTTCAGGACGAAGCAGTAGGACGTATATAAATGCTAGGGCATTGGTGCATAGTAGGTGCTTTTGGTGCACAGGAGGAATTTAGGGCGGGAATGGGCTCTCTAGAAATGCTACACAATGCGGGCTGGGAGGTCCGAGACACAGTCCACTCAAATTGACCACTGTTCGGACGGACTGGGCCATAGATGGGGCCTCTGGAGTGGCCACTGGTAGAGTGGGTGTGGGGCATCCCAAACCCACAGAGTGTAGAGGTCTGGGACCTGGAGTGAGCTGGGCCAGGGGTCCAGTCCTCCTCTGTTGAGGAGGTTGTTGATGTGTGGTCTCGGGCAAGTCATTCTGTTCCCTCTGAATGAAATGTGGCTGGTTCTCGGGCCAGACCTGCTGGGATCCAATGAGATGGCAGAGGGGCGGGTGCTTCATAAACTTTAGAGTACTGTGCCCATCTCAGTGAGTGACACTCCTGACACCCCACAGAGACCTCCCCTGGCAACTTGGATAAATAAGCAAGGAGTTGCCCGGCCAGCATGGATCAGTGGTTGAGCATCGATCTGTGAACCAGAGGGTCATGGTTCAATTCCCAGTCAGGACACATGCCCGGATTGCGGCCTCAGTCCTCAATGTGGGGTGTGCAGGAGGCAGCCAATCAATGATTCTCTCTCACCACTGATGTCTCTCTCTCTCTCTCCCTTCCTCTCTGAAATCAATTTTTAAAAAATGTTAAATAAATAAGTAAATAAATAAGAAGTTAAACCTTCAGTCCCTTTGAAGAATCCAGGGATTGAGGAAAAAGGGGACTAGGGCCCTAACCGGTTTGGCTCAGTGGATAGAGCGTCGGCCTGTGGACTGAAGGGTCCCAGGTTCGATTCCGGTCAAGGGCATGTACCTTGGTTGCAGGCACATTCCCGGTGGGAGGTGTGCAGAAGGCAGCTGGTCGATGTTTCTCTCTCATCCATGTTTCTAACTCTCTATCCCTGTCCCTTCCTCTCTGTAAAAAAATCAATAAAATATATTTTTAAAAAAAGAAAAAGGGGACTAGGGTTTGGCCTTGGGGGGCCCTGGGGTGGCACAGCATGCCTCATCTGCACACCTCGTCTCTGCTCACCAAATGCACAGCAACACACCCCCAGCCTTCACAGTGGGGGAAAGATCTAGAAGTCAGACTCTTCCTTTTTCAATCAGGGAGTTGGTAGCCCAGAGAGGGGCAGCCATGCCCAGGGTCACACAGGGAGCGCAGCGTGAGCTCCCAGATCTCCTCCCTCCCATCCACCAGGTTTAAGGAAGGTGTGACTCAGCGATGTGTTTATTCCCGGAGACCAGATTCTACAGAGGGATGAGGAGTCATCCTGCCCTTCTCTGGCCCGGCTCCTCCTCCGTGGTCCTCAGATGCGGATGTGGAAGGTGCTGTGTGCAGAGAGGCAAGGATCAGTGTCATCAGGAACAGGGCCGCCCTCCTGCATCTTCCCCCAGCACTGCCGCTGGGAGACCCCCACATGGGAAGATGGACCTCCTCCTCCAGAAGCCCTTGGCTGTGGCTCTCCTGACCCCTCCCCGCTGCGGCTGGGAGCAGATCTCTGAATCAGTTCACATTCAGACTTGCTGTAGGACTCTGGGTGAGTGGCTGCCCCTGTCTGGGCCTCAGTTTACTCCCCTGTGAAGTGGGGATAATAGCTGTCTCCCCTTCGCAGGGCTGTATTGAGGGCTGAGAGCAGGACACACAGAAGGTGTTATTATTCGTGTCTCCATCTGCCAGGAGACCAGCCTTGCTGATCCAGGGCAGAGAAAGGAGGCCCTCTGTGCATGTAAAGACACCACCAATAAGAGCAGCCATACCAGCAACCACAGCACAGCTATTGAGCACCTACTGTGTGCCAGGCTCTGCTCTAAATCTGTTCCATGGACTAACTCGAGGGTCAGCCAACTTTTTTTTCTGGAAAGGGCCAGACAGTTGAAATGTCCGATGACTAAACTCTGCCTTGAAACTTGAAAGCAGCCATAGACAATCTGTACACAAAGGGGCATGGCTGTGTGCCAGCAAAAACCATTGAATTTCAATTTCATATCACTTTCATGTGGCATGGAGTATTGTTCTTCTTTGCTTCCACCCCCTCCCCCAACCATTTAAAAAATGCAATTTAGAAATGATTCTTAGCTCATTGGAGATACAAAAAACAGGTGGTGGGCCACCTCCTGTACTAACTCACGCAACCCCTGCGATCCACCCCGCAGTGGGGCTCGGACTCTCCCCAGGGCTGCCAAGTACAGTTGTGCAGACTGTTCACTGCAAGGTGTTCAGGCAAGTAGGGCTGAAGCCCATCCATGTTCCACTCACCCAAAGAGCTGTGACCCCCCCGCCCCCCCCCCACAGGAGGTGCCCTGGGGTTCCTAATTATCCCTCGCTTAAAGATGCAGGGACCGAGGCCAGGGAGGTTGGGAAAGTTCCCCAAGCCCACAAATTAATGAGCGAAGGGACTTCCACAAATGGAGTCTATGAACTAGTTCCATGAGATCCTTTCTCACACGTGGAAATGGACTGTGTGGGGTGGCAAGAAGGGTCACCTGAGGAAGTCGGGCGCCCGCAGGATCATGTTCTGGAAGTCTTCCAGGGACAGCCGCCCATCGTGGTCCCCGTCGGCCTCATCCAGCACCTTCTCGCACACCAGGCTCACCTCCTCGGCGCTCAGCTCCCCCCGCGTCAGCTTGGTCACCGTCTGCTCCAGGTCCCACATGCAGATGTAGTCATCGTTGTTAAAGTCTGCACAGTAGGATGGATGGAGACATGGGGTGGGCAGACAGCGGGTGGCAGGCAGGCTAGGCCAGCTGGGGCACATCTTGTCTCCATATGACAGAGGAGGAAACTCAGGCACTGGAGGAATCCCCAGAACCTCAGAGATAAAGCTGGGGCTCGCTTTGAATTGGGCAGGGACAAGTTCATTCGTTCGAACATCCAACAAGTGCTTGCTGAGCACGTACGATGTGCCAGGTGATGTGACAACTTTTCCATGCATTCCTCAGCCAACAAGTACTTATTGAGCACCTATTCTGTGGCAGGCGCTGTGGTAAATGTTCATTCATTCCTTCAGGTGTTTATTGAGCGCTTCTGTACCAGGCACCATGATAACTGTTTTTCATTCATTCGCTCACTCACTCAACAAGTATTGATGTAATGCCTACCCATGTGCCAGGCCCAGGAAACAGATGGTTGAACTGAACAGACACTATTGCTGCCCTGGGTCTCCTCAGAGAGAAAGTCAGTAAGAAGGGAACAGATCAATGAACAAGAAATGAAGCAGCACTACCCCATGCTAGGAGAGAAAATGGGGGTTGGAGAGCAACTGGGGGTTGGGGGCTACTTTTGACCAAGACTTCAAGGTAAGGAGGAGCCAGGAGAAAGGTGTCCTGGGCAGAGGAGAGAGCAGGGGCAAAGGCTGGAGGCAGGAAGAGTTTTGGTGTGTTGGAGAAAGAGCGAGGCCGGTGTGGCTGGAATTGAGTGGGCAGGGAGGTGAGGTCGGGAGGAATGGGGTGGGTGGAAGGCAGGACCAAGTTGGGCTTTGCAGCCCCTGGGGAGACCTGTGACAGCAGGGCGGCTTCTGGCCCCAGGGATGGGCTTGTTTCCTCTCCCCACCGCGCAGCCCTTACCGCCGGCCCTGCACGCACCATAGATTTTGAAAGCATAGAAGGCCTTGAGGTCACGGGGAGCCATTTCACTCATCACAGAAAACATATCCAGAAAGTTGTTCAAGGTCATGTGGCCATCCCCATCCTCGGAGAAGACCTGGGCAATCCTCAGGCGGAACGGGTTGTCCTGGGAACAGGAGGCGGGGAAGCCATCACTGGTTAGGCTCTCCATGTGGTCTCTTTCTCGGCACCCACCTTCTTGGGAACCTCCAAGTGCCCCCCACCAAGAATCCCTCCTTCTCATGGTCCCTGGAAAGGACCTCAGGCACGTCCACTCTCTGCCCCTGTGGTCTGGGTGCTGCTGTCTCTAATTCCAGCTACAGAGGCAGCCACAGGACCCTGGTAAGGACTATCAGAGATTTCCATTCACCTGGTAACCGTGATTGACTCTGGTATAGGCATGTGACTTAAACTGGCCAACCAGAAGCTGCCCTGGGATGTTCTTTGAAAAACTGGGATGAAAGGGCCTGCTTTCTGCTGGCTGCAGAGCTGACAGGAGGAAATCTGGGCACTAGGCATTCCCTTCACTACCTCCAGAGGAAGGGCTGAGTGAGACTGAAGCCTCTCCCTGGGGGAGCTGAGAGGTAGAAGAAGACTCCTGAGCCCATCCTCAGAGACCCTGGTTCCAGCTGTACGGATGGATTTTTTGCTCCTGTGGTCGAATCCATTCTGTTCCTCTTGAATGAGGTTTTTGTCCCTGATGATACAATAATCTCTATGCATAGTCACTCACTCCACAAGTCCCTTTTAGAGTTACAAACCATGTGTTGAATATCCAGCCGAGACAAACTTGCATGTAGCAGTTCCCACCATGAACAGAATGAATGTTCCCTGAATACTTGCCACGCAACAGGCCTGTCCTAAGCCCTTTACCTGCATTATTCTATCTCATCCTCCCAACAACCCAGGGTTCCGAATCCTATCTATGTCACGTCCTGGCTGTGTGGCCATGAACAAGTGTCTTAAACTCCCTGAACTTTGGTTTTCTCATCCATAAAGTGGGAATAATTGCAGCACTCACCTCATAGGAATGCAGCAAAGGACATCGCTACCATTTCCCCCTGCCTGCCCCCTTGCCTAGGCATACCTTCAGCTCAGGCATGGTGCCAATGAGCTCGTAGGGCACCTTCACGTCAGGGCAGCTGGTATAGTCGAGGGGGACAAGCTGGGGGGCCAGGTCCTGGTAGCGATAGAAGAGCCTGGTGTAGGGACGGAAACACCAGGAAGGGCTGGGAGATGATGGAGGAAGAGGACTTGACCCTCCTCTCTCACTTGCAGCTGCTCACTCCATCCTGAAAGATGCTAAGTTCCTAAGAGCCATCAGCCTTGGGACCGGCCTTCAGGCATCCAGGCACCTCTATCTCCCTGGGGTCACAGCCAAGGTAGGAAGAGGGCCCTATGGGGGTGGGAGGGAGGAGAGTGGGGAGAAGTAATAAACAAGAACCATGTGTGCATATATACAAGACAATGGGATGGTGAGGGCCTGGGGGGTGGGGGTGGGCTGGAGGTGGTTGGTGGGGGAAAATAGGAGACATACATAATACTTCCAACAATAAAGAGTTCTTTAACCCTCTCCTCCCACACACACACACACACACTCAAGAGAAAGAGGGCCCTAGAACTCAGGGAGACATGAGTGGGGAAAGCAAGCCAGGGAGGAGGAAGGACTTCTTGAGGGAGGAGGCATTGGTGCTGGGCTTTGAAGCGTGAATAGGAGCTCACCACGTAGACTGGGTGGGCAGAAGGGAAAGTGCTTAAGGTCATTGCACAACAAGCAGAGAATCTGAACCGACCTATGAGTCTCTGGACATCGTCACATTATTGGCAAGGCCATGCCTCTAAAAACACCCCCATCCTCATACTTAGCTTTTCTCCCTCCATAATGAGAAGCGGGGTTCCCTCAATGGGGCAGGGCAAAGACAAAGGCTAAAATCCAGGTTTTTGAGAGGGTGACTGAAGTGCACTTTGGAAAACACCAAATGGCATATACACTGCCTAGTGGGGGGGGGGGGGCGGGGGGAGGACAGCTCTCCACGCTGATGACCTCACTTGGTGACGCCACACCTTCCCTGGAGGAGCAGGCTGCGCACAGCCTTGTAGAGACCATCCTTGATGAGTTAGAGGTCCCCGAGCTTCTAGGGAATGTTTTGGAAGGGGACAGGAGTCCCTGGGTCAAATGATGACTAGGAACTCAAGGAGGGAGTGTCTGGAATTCAGTCATGACCACCCAGTTCTTCATTTGGGTCCCCTCAGGGAACAGCCTGAGTTTGGTTTTCTGTATGGACTTGAGCAAGTCCCTCTAATCCTCTGAGCTTGTTAGTCTGTCTGACAGATGAGAAGCTTGGGACAGACGACATGTCATCCCTCAAACTCCTTGGTACTCGGCCCATCTGCAAAGACAGGGCCAGCCACCCCTGTTCCAGCCTCAGTTTCCCATCAGTAATTCGATCATGATGGCCAGGGTGACCCTGCGAACTGTCCTCGCCCAGACAATGGGGCTCACTCATGAAAGGTGTGCCCATCAATAATGGATGCCCTGCGCCCACATAATTGGACCCTTGGCCTCGATCACTCTGCAGCCAAACCAGAGTGGGAAGCTTGGGTTTCACAGCTCCAAGTCTTGAGGTCAGGGCCCCTGGACGATGGCACCATGGGCCAGGGGTGATGTGGGATACCCATCTATGCCCGTCTCACTCACGCTGGGGACTTGCGGCAGCCTTGGGGTGCCTCCCGCACCCTCACCTTGAGACCAACCCCCAAGCCCAGAGCTGGCTGTGGACTCTGCCTCTGGGCTCCCAGCTTCCAGTCCCAGCCTCTTCGCATTGGCCTCAGGGGGGCCTCTAACATGCTGGCCTGTCTCTCCCCTGCCCACACCCTCCGCATGGTCCCTGCCACTTTTGGGAGAAAGCTTAAGCTTGTCAGCCTAGAGGCGTGACAATGCGACAAGATGTGACTTCTCAGCCTCCCTATCTCGGCCTCCATCTACTGAACATTATCGCTCTGCCCTGACCCATTGAGTCTCGTCAAGCTGCAAACATCCTCCAGCAACTTATAGAAAGTTGTGTCCAGGTCTTCCCTCCCTTCATCCCCAGACTGACCTCATGATTTCCTTCCTTGTGAAGAAGGTGCAGTCCTGCGGAGAGAGATGGTGGCTTGGCTCAGACCCTACTTGGGGAGCCTCCTTCCTCCTCCACCGCCCCCCCCATTCTCATTTCTGCCAATGCCACAAACAGGAACCCTTGTGACTGCACATCCAGGACCAAGGGATGCTGTCCCCATCCCTCAGGCCAGGAATCCTAGACTGACAAACCCACTGAAGGCCCCGCTCACCACTCCTACCTGATACTCTTCCAACTGCTCGTGGGTGAAGACTGTTTGCTTGTTGCCCATGGTGAAGGCCACTGCCAAGAACAGGCTCCAGAAGCCCCCCGTCTCCTCAGTGCCACCCAGTTGCCAGGCTGCCACACACCAGTGTCTGAGAAAAATCTCCCTGCCCTGGCTGTCACCTGCCCACCCGCCCCATCACCCCCAGCCAGGGGGAGACTCAAGTTACAGCCAAGCTCTTTGGACAACAGCCTGAGTATGTCCATGGCCACCAGGGCAAGGAGAAGGGCTGTGGGAGGTCACAGAACCTCAGACCACATCTGCCACCACCGGGTGAACCTGCGAGCAGGGGATACCTTCCAGAGACAGGCAGTGTGGTGGGGAGGCTGCAAGCATACCCCGACTCAGATACTAGTTCGCCAACCAGTAGCTGTGCGTCCTCAGGCCAGCCACCTGACCTCTCTGAGCCTAATTTTATAAGGTGGAAATTACTTTAATGCCTACCACATAGAATTATAAAGATCTAGTGGTCATAAACGCAACCAAAACAGCCAAACAAGATGAAGAAGCACTAAGATCTGCTGCACAACATTGCACCTATAGTCAACATAAATGTACTGCACACTTAAAAATGTCTTCAGCCCGGCCGGTGTGGCTCAGTGGTTGAGCATTGTCCCATGTACCAAGAGGTCCCTGGTTGGGTTCCAGTCAGGGCACTTGCCCGGGATTTCAGGCTTATTCCTCAGTAGGGGGCATGCAGGAGTCAGCTGATTGATGTTTCTCTCTCAATGATGTTTCTATTTCTCTCTCCCTTCTCCCTCTCCCTTCCTTTCTCTCTCTCTAAAAATCAATTTAAAAAATATTAAAAATTTTCTTAAAGATGATAGGTCTCATCTTAAGTGTTCTTACCATTAAAAAAATAAAATAAAATAAAATAAAAGCATGCAAACTATCATGTGATCCAGCACTTGCACTCTTGGGCAGGCCCAGATAAAGGAAAATGTATGTTCACACAAAAACCTGTAACAGCCCCAATGGGAAACAGCCATATGTCCTCTCCACTTAAAATATAAGTTAGTGCCCTGGCCGGGTTGCTTAGTGGTTAGAGTATGTCGGGCTGGATTCCCAGTCAAGGGCACATGCCTCGGTTACAAGATCAATCCCTGGCCCCGGTCGGGAGGCAACCCAGTGATGAGACTCTCTCAGGTCAATGTTTCTCTCTCTCCTTTCTTTCTCTCTCCCTCCCCCTTCCCTTCCACTCTCTCTAAAAAATCAATGGGAAAATAAATCCTACTCCTTGGTATTAACCCCAAATGGACAAAAGGTGGTTGGGTGGGACCAAGACTTTTTAGTCTCCCCGCCCCCAAGATATTTCAGTGGTTTGTGACCTTCCCTGACAAAATCTTACTCGTCAGTATTTAACGTCTCTCATTAAATTATTTTTAAGGGGATGGTAATGAGAAAAAAAGGTTGAGAAATACTGTCTTAAAGGTATTTACACCCACTTACAATGGGTGGTTTCGAGTTGTGGTGACAAAGGCATGGACGGAACACGCAGCGTAGGTTGGATGACAGCTGTGCCTCCGTTTCCCTACCTGCGAAATCAATCTGGTTTATGTACTAAGGCAGCGGTTCTCAACCTGTGGGTCGCGACCCCTTGGGCGGTGGAACGACCCTTTCACAGGGGTCGCCTAAGACCATCCTGCATGTCAGATATTTACATGACAGTTCATAACAGTAGCAACATTCCAGTTATGAAGTAGCAACGAAAATAATGTTATGGTTGGGTCACCACATGAGGAACTGTATTTAAAGAGCCAAAAGGGTGAGAACCACTAAGGTGACTGTGAAAGTAAGTGAGACGATTCCTATGAAGTCTTAGCTGTTGTTACAATCATCCCCATTTTATGCGGAAAGCGAAGGTCAGAGACGCGAAGACACTTGCTCTAGGGTACAAAACCCTGGGGGGCGCCGGAGGCCCGCTCCACAGCAGCTGGTCCCTCTCTGAGGATTGGCGCTCGCACGGACGGTCCCCAGTGGACCCGGCTGGCAGCGCGCATCCTTCTCTCCGGGCACCCGTCCCATCCTGGAAGGCCAAAGGCTGAGCCTCGGCTGGAGATGGGGCAGTCGCTTGCTGCCTCCTGCAGGTGGAACTGGGACGTGCAAGCACCGAGACTGTCTCAAGTCGTCCACTAGTGCATTAGGGAATGCTTCCCCGCCACCCCTCCATCCTCAACCATGTGGGCAACAGGAGTACAAACACACATTACCCATTGAACCCTCAAAATATGGCAATAAAAGAAAACGACCTCCAAATGTTCGCAAAACACTCAGAAAGACGAGGGATTTTAAGAAGTGGAATTCGTCAAATTGGCTTCACTGGGAAGGAGAGGACAAGAGTGCAGAAACCAGATGTGAGTGCCAAAGCCGGAAGTGGAGAGCCCGACTCTCCGCCCCGCCCACAGACCCAGAAGTGTACCAAAGGCGCATGCGCACCGCCTAGCTCCGCCAATGAGGACGAAGTGAGGCGGGATTTAGGCCGGATATAACGTTCCTAAACAGGAAGCGGGGAAGTTTACGGCTGAACTGGGGGCAGGCGCCATGGAGGCCTACGAGCAGGTCCAAAAGGGGCCCTTGAAGCTGAAAGGCGTCTCAGAGCTCGGCGTGACCAAGCGGTGAGTCCCAAGAGCCCGCGGGAACCCCGTCTTCTGCCCTTCAGCCACTTCCCGACACTCTGGCCTCTTGCGCTCTGATCCGATCTCACCCCACATTCCCCCGCACCAACACCCGTCTCCCCTTTCAGGAAGAAGAAAAAGAAGGACAAAGACAAGGCGAAACTCCTGGAAGCCATGGGAACGAGCAAAAAGAACGAGGAGGAGAAGCGGCGCGGCCTGGACAAGCGGACCCCTGCCCAGGCGGCCTTCGAGAAGATGCAGGAGAAGCGGGTGAGGCGGGTGGGCGGCTGGGGATGCCCCGGTCCGCGGGCGTAGGACGGGCCGGGAGGCTCGAAACCCGGGCGCTCGAGGGATGGCGAGCGGCCAGGGAGAACCTGATTCCGGGGGGAGATGCGTTGTGAGAGGAAGAGCCCACTCCCTGGGGAGCCCTCGGGCCCGAGCGGACGGCGGCGTTGACGGGAGCGGGAGCCGGAGACCCGAGTTCGAATCCCAGTGCCCTCTCTCACGCGTCCCGTGACTCTGGGCCGGGAACTCGTCTTCTCCCCGAGCCTCGTTGTTCTGATCCGTAGGAGTCAGGATAGACCCCTTTCTTAAGAAGGATGGGACCTTTGAAATGCAAGTCTGTTGCGTTTGTCGTTAGGTCTGGTGTAAAGTCGGTGCTCAGTTGGTGTTCGCTGTTGATATGAAATAGTCATGCTCCCTGCTGTGAGTCACCACAGTCTTGTTTCCATGACAACATTGTTGGCAGATTCAAATGTGTGTTTATTTTAATATTAAGCAATAAATATTAAACACTCAACAGGGGCTAGGAGGGATCCGTGTTAAATGGATGAGCTTGGCCCTTATGCTCAGGGGGGCGGCGGGGGGAAGGGAAAGTAGGTCTAGGTCAGCGGTTCTCAGCTGAGGGCCATTTTGCGCCCCCCGACTTACATCCCCAGGAAGGCAACTGGCAGTGTTTGGAGACATTTTCGTTTGTCGTAACTCAGGCTGGGTGCTCCTGGCATCTAGTGGGGTGGAGGCCGGGGATGCTGCCCACATCCTACAGTGCTTGAGACAGCGCCCCCTACAGGAAAGACTGATCTGGACCAAAATGTCAAGAGTGCCCAGGCTGAGAAACTAACCGTGGTCTGGGTGATTTGGTCCGGTGACATTAGGGAAAAGTTTACTCTTTGCTCCTAGGCCTAATTCAGTCATTTTAAAAAAAAAAGTGAGATGCACTGGCTTTGGCAAGACAGACCTGGGTTCCACTCTGTCGCTACGGATTGTTGGTGGTGTAACTCTGGACAATTTGGCTAATCCCCCACACCTCAGTTTCTTCATCTGTAAAGTGGGGTTGAGTTCCCCACCTCATTGGTTTGTGGTGAGGATTCTAACAAGTGAATGCACTTAAGTCCCTGCCTAAAGTTATTGTGAGAGGCAGGTCTGGGATGTTACTCCTAGAGCAGCGGTGGGGTAGGGAGAGGCTAATGTAACCTGCAAGGTCAGGCAGTGACAGTGGGAGGTAGATTGGGGTAGTTTGGGGTAGATTTGAATGAAGAACCAGGATCAACTGATGGATTGGCTGTGGGCTGGGAAAGGAGAATCCAGGATGACCAAGATTTTTGGCAGGAGAAGCAGGGTAAATGAAGGTACTGGTTACTGAAGTAGGAAGGACTGCAGGTAAAATAGGTTTCTAAAGAAAGGTTTAAGACCTTGGCTTTAGCCCTAACCAGTTTGGCTCAGTGGATAGAGTGTCGGCCTGCAGACTCAAGGGTCCCAGGTTCGATTCCGGTCAGGGGCATGTACCTTGGTTGCGGGCACATCCCCAGTGGGGAGTGTGCAGGAGGCGGCTGATCGATGTTTCTCTCTCATCGATGTTTCTGACTCTCTATCCCTCTCCCTTCCTCTCTGTGAAAAATCAATAAAATATATTTTTTTAAAAAAAGACCTTAGCTTTAGAAAAGTCAAATTTGAGGTGACAGAAATCCAAGTGGAGAATTATTCTGGACAGTTTGACATCTGAATCTATAGTTTGCGGAAGAGGTGGGCCTCAGATAGACGTTGGAAAGTGAAGAGAGACAGTGCCTGAGAAGAGGTGTGAGGTCTGACCTCTGGTGATGAGAGAGTGGCAGGGAAGAAATGGCAAAGGAGCATGGGAAGGAGGAATAACAGCAGAGAGGAATAACAGCAGAGAGCTCAGTGGAGAACGTGTTTCGACGAGGAGGACGTGATCAGCTGCCAAGAGGTCTTGTGGGGTGAGCACTGAGAGCCCTTAGTTGGCATTTAGCATGAGAGGGAAGAAAGACCGATTAAATGTTGTGTCAACTATAATTAAAAATAAGTTTAAAAAGAAAGACGGATTAGAGTGGATCCGAGAGAAGGTGGGGAAAGGCAGAGGTGGAGGCGAGGAATAGAAATGGCTCTTGGGAGATTTACTGTTAAAGGGAACAGAAAAATGGGCCTGTTGTTGGCATTTAAAACCAGAAGCACTGCTGTCAGTTTTGTTTGACCCAGGAGAGAGAGGTGAGGTGGATGAGAGAGAAAGGGGGTGTGGGCAAAGCCAGGCACAGCTGGGCAATGAGATTCCCTGTGTTTGGTGGGAGGTGTTTGATTGGGCACAGGGAGCAAGAAGGCTGGACCGCTCCTGGGTGCAGGGCCCTGGGGGTGGGCCCCAGCCTATTGGGAGGAGTCAGGGCTTGATATCTTCAAGCCCATCAGCCGCTGTACACTCTGGTCCTTTTTTCTCTGTGTGAAATGGGGATGGTGACAGCTCCCAAGACACCCTGTGAGCTTGGTGCCTGGAGTTGAGAGAGAGAAGGCAGAGCCCCGCAAAGGGCCTGGCGTTGGTGACAGCTGCTCAAGTCAGTTCAGCTTCTTGTGACGACACATGGGTCTCACGTGGGCTCACAGTAGTAGGAGGAGAGGCCGGGATGGACAGGGCAGACGTGTCAGAGGGAGGGTCATTCCTTTGGGAGCTGACAAGGCAGAGAGAGATGAAGCAGCAAATGAAAACAGGAGTGACAGGGAGCAATAGCCAGGTGGCAGCTGACAGTACTATCTCCTGGGTCTGTGGATTGACTGGGCTCGTCTAGGTGGTTCTGCTGACCTTGCTTCGAGTGTGGTGCAGTCAGACAGCAACTGGGGCTGGAGGCCCAGCTGGGCTGGAACATCCCAGATGGCTTTGCCATCACATGTCCAGTGCCTCAGTGCTCCTTCCGTGGTCTCTCTCCCCACGTGTTATTTCATCTGCCAGGTCCTTCCTTTCCAGTGAGGTCATCAGCCTTTCTGCAGGATTGCTGGCTCCCAAAGCAAAAGATGTTGGGTCTTCTTATGGCTTCTGGCTAGTCCTGACACTATGTTCTGTTAAGTAAACTGAGTCATGCGGCCAGTCCAGAGTCAGTGTAGTCAGACAACTGCCCAAGACCAGGAATACCAGGCAGCAGTTTCTGGATGTATGAGGAGGGCTGGGCCAGCGATGAGTTGGCCACAGTCACCTGGCTAGGAAGTGTAGTGTCAGGTGCAGCCCCAGGTCTGTCTGCCTCTGCATCCCACCCTCTTCCCAGGTACCGTTGGGTATTGGGAATGAAGGCTGAGCCAGGCCATAGTTGTGCTGGATACATAAGCTAGAATCACGCGTGAAGGTGACCTGTATCTTGTAGCCCTGCTGGCACTGTGAACATTAGATGGATACTGTCCCTCAAGCCTACTGTGTGTCAGGCTCTTTGCTCATTTCTCATCCTTCCTCAAACCCCATCTGGGACTTCCTTTTTCTGAAAAATGGGAATTCTGCCAGTTGCCCAAGGAAGCACTTGAACAGCTCCCAGTAGTAGTCGTGCTAGTCCATTTCCTACCGCTCATGACTTGAGTTTCTAGTGGGATGTGTTGTAGTCAGGTGTCCCTGTCAGACCAGCCTGCGTGGACCTGAGGGACCTGAGACCTCCAGCTGTTGCAGGTATGAGAGCCAGGCCAGCCGGGGCCCCAGCCTTCCATCCCGTGCTGCCTGGGCTGGGTCTCACCTGCCTCTCTCCTCTCTTCAGCAAATGGAAAGGATCCTGAAGAAAGCCTCCAAAACCCACAAGCAAAGAGTGGAGGTAAGTCACGAGTCCACTGTGGGAGGCTGAGTCATGCAGGTCCCAGCTGGGCCCAGAGGCTTGGAGTGTCCGTGGAGTGTGGGTTTACCCAGCCTCCCTGGGGTCGTTGAAGGGAGAGGCCAGGGTTCAGGCGGCTATGAGGCCTGGCAGGGTGGCTTTAAGAGAAGGGGGCTCACTGAGGGGAGACACGATAAAGTGGGGTGGATGGTGCCTTGTGTGCCTAGTAACCCTGCTGGGTGCTGTGATGACATGGACTTTTTCGTCTGCTTCCCCAGGACTTCAACAGACACCTGGATACACTCACAGAGCACTATGACATTCCCAAAGTCAGCTGGACAAAGTAGCCTCCCCACCCAGAGTATGGGTGGCACCGAGGGGAACAGCAGGCCTGGTTGGGGTTATGTTTGGTGCCTGTGGTATTTTCTAGAAACACCCTTGTACACCCTGCGTCTTCTGCTGAGACAGTGCTTTTTCAAAGCAGTGTGCCCTCATTCTGGAACTTGATTAAAGTAAGACTGTCCTTTTACTCTATTTTAGTTTCTCAGTAACACATTGAAGATGAAGCTTTTTAGTTTGGACTGGAAATTATTGAGAGTGTATCCAGAGATTAAGGTGGTTTTTGTGGAAGTGTTTTTACACCCAAGTTACATGTAACTCATGTTGGCAGTCCACCAGCTGTCTCTGCCTGGAGGAAACTGCCCCCCAGAGGAGAAGGAGCTGCAAGTGCAGACCCTCGTGGGGCCCTGCATGTGCTGCCCTTCCATGTTCCCTCTAGCTGGGGCTTATGCTGTTCCATCCAGGGCCTGGGGAGGCCATTTGCAGCTGTGGCCTTCAGACTGCCCCCTCAGCGCAGCCGGCCAGGGAGAATAACCACCCGAGACAAGGATGGAATGAACGCCTTGCCCCTTTCTGAGCTGAGCTAGTGGCTGGCATGCAGCCTGTTCCCCCAATATCCCCATTCCAGACATGGCAGGTGGGGCAGACATTGCCAGTCAAGTACCATGTTCTTTGTAATGGAACCCAGACACTGCCTCCTGCCTCACTACCTTCACCGCTGAGCTCAAGGCAGCCCCCAGTGTTTGTTCAGAGTCGGCACATTCATGGAACCTATTTGGCATTCCCGACCTAAGGATGCCTCGAGGTAATGGGACCAGGGCAGTGACCCACACAGACAGACATGGGTGCAGCCCCAGGGGAGGACCCAGGTTCCAGTGCTGCAGAGGCAGAGTCTTTGAGGGCCTGCATGTCCCCCCTGTATGAGGATGGGACTGCATGTGCCACTGGAAGAAATGGTCTCTTATTGACATGCATCTGAAAAAACAACAAATTCAGAAGAAAATTTTGGATTTGGGGCTGTCATATGTGAACTGCAGAATAAAGCAAAACCAGTTTTTAAATATAAGTCTGAGTGTTTTCATTATAAGTTGTTTATCACTACAAGCTCTGTCTTGGATTTATTGCCCACACAGGATGTGTGCTGCCAAATGATTTGCCCTCAGTTTGGATGAAATTAGATGTGTTCTCACCTGTGGCTCACAACCCACCAAAGAGAAGTGACAGTCGTTACCTGTGGCTCCATCGGGCAGCCTTCCATATTACCTGGTGGAAAGGCACTTGCAGATTTTTTTTATCCATGAGCCAGTGGTTGGAGTCTGAGCATGTGCTGTGAAAAGTCAGTATGTGGGAGATAAACATTCCAATTCTCCCTAATAAACTGCTCCAAAAATGAGTGGCTTAAAACCATAGGACTTCTCCCGATTCTGTTGCTTTGTGGCGCTCAGCTGGGTGGTTCTTCTCCATGTGGTATAGTTTAGTTCATTATATAACTGTGTTGACTTGGCCTGGAGCCAGAAAGTCCAAGGTGGCATCTTATCCTTGAGATTTCTCTCCATGCAGGCCATTTCATTGGACAACAAAAGTCATGTCACCCTGTTTTGGGAGGGAACTGCTCAAAGGCCTGAACACCAGGAGACATGGTTGTTGGTGGCCATCACTTACAGTTTGTAGCAGTGGCTCTCACATTCTGCTGAATGTTAAACATTAAAAACCACTGATGCTTCCAGGGGTGGAGCTCTGTCAGATTTTCCAGAGCTCCCCAAGTGACCCTAACATGCAGCAAATTTTGAGAAACCCTGATTTACCACAATATTTTTTTAAAATGTATTTTTATTGATTTCAGAGAGGAAGGGAGAGAGAGAGAGAGAAACATCAATCATGAGAATAATTGATTGGCTGCCTCCTGCACGCACCCTACTGGGGATTGAACCCACAACCCGGGCATATGCCCTTGACCAGAATTGAACCTAGGACCCTTCAGTCTGCAGGCCAACACTCTATACACTGAGCCAAACCTGCTAGGGCCTACAATATTTTTTCCCCCAGAGATGTTGCAGAGGTGAAATATGGCATATATATTTAAATATAAATGCCAAAGATGAAATTAAGATGAGTCAAATTCCTCCACATAAGGAGAAAAAGTTACAAGTAATTTATGTGAAGAATGTTTCTTATAAGAAAACTAGAGGCCCAGTGAACAAAATTTGTGCACTTGTGGGAGGTGGGGGGAGTTCTCAGCCCAGCCTGTGCCCTCCCAGTGTGAGAGCCCTTGGGGGATGTCCAACTAACGGCTTAGGCCCGCTCCCCATGGGCATCCTTAGCACTGTTGCAGAGGTGGTAGAGGCTCCCCCCACCACCGCTGCACTTGCCAACCATGAGTCCAGCTTCTGGCCCACTGGCCACCAGGAGACAACTCCTGCATTGAGCGTCTGCCCCGCTATAGCGACTGGTCAATCTGTGGTTTGGTCAATTTGCATATTAGCCTTTTATTATATAGAATGGGCTGCTTTGTGCAATAATGCTTCCCGACCAGGATTTACTTAGCAGTGCTCAAATATTCCAGTGTTCTCTGGATTTTCCTGCATTTACATCTCTATCCTTAGCAGAGGTTATATTGCAAAAGCCATCTTTGGAGACCCAGATGGAGATGGGAGGAGCGATCAAAAGTGAGAGGCAGGCACCCTGGTTAGGTGTTCAGTTGGTTGGATTGTTGACCCGTGACCAAAAGGTTGTGGGTTTGATTCGATTCCCAGCTAGGGCACATACCTAGGTTGCAGGTTGGATCCTTAGGTCATGGCCCCTACGGGGGGGCAACCGATCAGTGTTTCTCACATCAATGTGTCTCTCTCCCTTCCTCTCTTAAACATCAGGAAAAACATATCCTCAGGTGAGGATTAAAAAACGAGAGGCAGGCAGTGCAAGTAAATGGTTTTGTTACTGCAGGATTGGGATCCCCAAGGCTCTATGATGGTCCGTTGGCACAGAATGCAGGCATTTCCCCACAGCCCAAATGTTCATAAAAGCAAATGAGATACAATTCAATTGACTGACTAGGGGTCACAACTTGCATTACCCATCAGTGGCCACTAACTACGGAAATAAAAACGTGCTTTTTGCCCAGGTGCAATGGGGCGTGGTTTTCAGGTCATTCCAGGCAATGAAGAGACATGCTTGTTCACTGACTAATGCAGACACTAACAGGTGTCAGGTAGTGACTGTTGGTTAGGCTTGATGGCTATTCAGGGTTTGTTTGCCCTCTTTCCAAGTAACCACCACCTCCCCGTTAAAGCGTATCACAATTGGTGACTGCATATTTATTTGTTTCCTAGACTCCTCCGTCCGAATAGGGTAAGATGACCAGACGTCCCGCTTTAGGCGGGACAGTCCCGATTTTTAACAATTTGTCTCGCGGCATTTTAAAAAAGTCCCTATTTTTGGAAAGAGACATATGTACTACTCTTTGTAATATTTTAAGTAATAAGAAGAAGAAGAACCCCCCACCCCCACCCCCGTCATTTGTGTCCCGCTTTACCAATGTTAAAATCTGGTCACCTTAGAATAAGGGTTCCCTAGGGCTGAGCCCCAGGTGGACCCATCAGGGGGATCTCTCAACTACCAGCCCACAGGATGGAGCTCCCAGAGGCCAGGTCTTCCAGCTGCTAGACTTTGCTCGCATCAGTCGGCTCCGCCCGGCCCCGCCCTTCTAGGTGCTACTTCCGGGACGCTTTAGGTGGGAGCGTGAAATAAGGTCTCATCGGGCGTACTGCGCCTGCGCGTACTGCGCCCTGCGCCTGTGCGTTCCTGGCAGCTCCGCCCCCTACCGGACATAACGGTCCGTGCGCGGCTTCCTCGACCGGAAGTGGAGTCGAACCGTCGCAGGGTGTGCCTGGCCCTCCTCACCGCCCGGCAGTTCTTGCCGTCGCCGCCGCCCTCGGCCACTGCCGAGGCTTCCCGCAGCCGCCATGTCCGCCAGTGCCGTCTACGTGTTGGACTTGAAGGGCAAGGTACGGAGGGCTCCCCACCCTCCCTGTTGCCAAGCAACCGGCGAGTTCCTCGCCCCTGGGGACCCACCCTGTTAAGGGTAATCGGCCAGAGGGACCCACCCTGGTCCTCAGCAAAGGAACCAATAGGTCCCACCCTGTTGCTAAGTAACCAATCTGCCCGACCCTGCCTCCCTTGTGGGCGGGGGCCCAGGCCTCGGGACTGGCCGCGGGGAGCGTGAGCCGCCGCCCGCTTCGGAGCCGGGCCTAGACCGGGGCCGGAGGTGGGGAGGCGTGTCGCGACCGCGGTGCCCTCGGGCCAGTCCCGCCCTCTAGGCGTGCAGCAGCCTCTGTGTATCCGGCTGTTTCTCTGTGCTAGTCTCCGTATGAATTTTTTAACGTTCGATGTGACATTAAGTTACAAGGGTTAGGGGAAGTGGGAGGTGGGAGAGCCGTTCCACAGAAGGAAGAAACGGAGGCACGGAGATGTTCCAGAAGCCAACCTAGGTCACGCTGGTCACAGAGGAGTGGCGGGTTTAGGAGTTGAACCCAGAACCATCTGATGATTGGAGGAGCGCCTCCTAGGTGCCAGGCAGGGTGCTGAGCCTGGGGCTGCCTCGAGCGAGCAAAATCAGAATCAGGTGCTGCCCTTCTTTCTGGGGAAAGGGACACCGATCTCAAAAAGCACGAGTAAATGTAAATTGCAGTGGTGCTGCAGCGAGGATGTAGTAGGGAGATTCAACCGGGGCTGGGGGTAAGGGAAGGCTTCCTGGAGGGGATGACAAATCCGGCTGAAACATGGAGGAGCTGGATGTAACCAGGACCCAGGGGCCTTTCCCCGGGGGGGATCTTAGAAGTGGTCTGTTCCCTTCCCCCTAGTCCATCCTGCTGGATGGAAAGCAGGTTCTGGCCTCTTGCACCTGGGAGCAGCAAGGACAGGTCCAGCCAGCAACGTTAAACTTGAAGTCCCACATTTGGTCACTGAGAGAGCTGTGGGTGTCCAGTCGAGGGGGGGCAGGCGGGAGTTTGCTTAGAGGCAGGGGGAAGTGAAGTTGAAGTGGCTGCGGCCGCCTGCCCCACTCCTCCCGCCAGCACTTGCCCAGAGCTCCTTGAGTGGGCTGCCTGCCTTGGATGCCACCCGGAGTCGACAGCCAGTGATTCCCAGCGTGGGACTTCCTTCCCCAGCCTTCTTAGAGGCAAGGAAAGACACAGGCACGCCAAGGCTAAGGGTGCTGGGTGGGTTCCTAAGTCCTGGTAGCGTGTGTCCTTGCTTCCACCTTGGCCCCGTGTCCCCAGAGGTCCCAAAGGCTGCCTGTCGCAGCTCACTTGTTCCTTCAGCAGACATGTCAGCAGTACCCACCATGCACCGGGCCCTGTGCCGACCACCTCACCGTGACTGCGGGCTTAGGGCTGAGGTCAGAATTGCTGCTCCGTGATGTGATCTTGGGCAAGTGCCTTCACCACTCTGGGCCCACAGTCCACACTGGCCAACATGGGCCTGAGGTCTGGCAGGGGAAACACACGGATCCAGAGGGTCAGAGCCAGTTAGCCGTCAGGGCAGGGTCAGTCCTGCCTTGTGGAAGCTCTGGAGGCAGCCGTGGGCTTCCCTCCAATCCTTAGCAGCCATCCTGTCATTTATTATTCCCCTCACCACAGACTGCATGTTTCGAAAGTTTGCCTCCCGCATAGATTGCATTCAATCTAAAACGAAGTCGTGGCACAGCAAGAAGCTCACAACCACACACCTGTCTGCCAGCCAGAGCCTCTGATCGCGAAGGAAGCCAGCATGGTCATACTTAGCTAATAGACAGTCTCCACGACACTTCCCTGCCCTTATCGCTCTTGCTCCTCTGCAGCTTCC
Organism: Murina feae; assembly: GCA_004026665.1. Taxonomy (NCBI): domain Eukaryota; kingdom Metazoa; phylum Chordata; class Mammalia; order Chiroptera; family Vespertilionidae; genus Murina; species Murina feae. The sequence goes on from PVJC01014427.1 coordinate 25,374, forward strand.
GACACCACTGCCACTCACTCCTCAGCAGGCTTCCGCTGGCCTCCGGGTCACTGTACTCTCTGTTTTCCTCACTGGCTGCCGGCCCCTCCACTCCGGCCCTCCCCTTGCGTTCGGCCCCCAGGCTTGGGCCTAGATGTGCCTCTCTGACTGTCCTCTTTGATTCATGTCAATGTGCCAAAGACTCAAATTTGTACTGTACTCCAGAGCACTTACCTGGAGACCCACGGGCCTGCGGGACACTACGGAGGTCCCACAGCAAGTGCAAACTTGGCATTTCCCAAAATGACCTGCTCTCTCTCCATCTCAGTGAATGACACTGCCTTCCATGGGACTGTCCACATGAGACCTGGGCATTATCCTGGCCTCCTTTTTCTCACCTCCACATTCACTGCACAGACATGTCCTGAGCAGCTACATGGGCCAGGCTCTGTTCTGGATGGAGGGACACAGCCATGAACAAGTTGGAAGTGGTCGCTGTTCTCTGGGAGTGTTAGACTTTGGTAGAAGCGACAGGCAATAAGTGAGGATACACATAAGCGCAGCCTTGATGTGGGCAGTGAAGGTAAACTCAGGTTGGGGTTAAAGAGGGATGGGATGTGATTTCAACCAGAGCAAACAGGATAGATTTCTTGGAGAAAGTGCCATCTGGGCCAAGGCTTGAGAAATGAGAAGAGCTAGGCCAAGGGCATTCTGAGCAAAGGGAACTGCATGTGCAAAGGCCCTGAGGCAGGAGCAGATGTGGATTGCTCAGAGACCAGCAAGGGGGCCAGGATGGCTAGAGTGGGGTGAGCTAGGGCAGTTGGAGAGGCTGTAAAGAGTTAGGTGGTCATGGAGACAGACTTGCAATTAATTCTGTGTGAGGGGAGGCTTGAGTATATCGAAGTTTCAGCAGGGGAGAGACCTCGTCTGACTTCTGTTTAAGAAGGCGTGTGGAGCATTTGAGATCTTGCTTTCAGGCATGTCATCAATTTGGCTCAAATAAACTCATAAAAATCCCCCCCCCTCCAAAAAATGAAGACCCTTCTCGCTCTCTGTGGGGAAGAAATTATGGATTAAGAGCAACATCAAGGGTAAGAGATTGTCGCCTCAGTGTTGCCTGTCTGTCTCCTACCTTTGTCCTCTTATCTGGGACCCAGCTTAGAGGTTATCCTTCCTTCACCTAACCAGTGCTCCCAGGACCCCCATGGGCTGTGTCCCCTACACCTATGGCCTCCGCCACCCTGGTCCCTCTGCTTATATCCTGCCTGTCCCATCGGACCTCAGTGTAAAGGTCAAGTCCTCAGGGATGCCCTCAGTCCCCCAGCAAGTATCCCAGTGTAGGGACTGTTTGTCTTGGTCATGTGTGTGTCCCTGGGCCCAGCACAGTGTCACCACAGAGGAACACATGGTATGTGCTTATTGAGTTGAATGAGCAGACCTCTGTTCATCTCTGGTGAGAGTGAGCAAATAAATTGCCCCCTCCTCTCTCGGAGCACTCTGGGGGCCCAGGGCTCCATGCTAGATCCCAAAATATGTATGTCTGGGGAGGACAGTGGCCTTTGGAAGCTCAGAAAAGCTATGTGTTTAGCAAGCAGAAGTAGCCCTGCAGGGAGCAAGAAATGGGGCTGGAATCCTGACTCAGCTTTACTTGTCGTGTGACCTCAGGCAGGTAGCCCCACCCCTCCTGCATAGACTGCATCTAACCCAAATAAAGTCATGGCACATTGACCTCTAAAAGTAACAGTTCTCCCTCACGGCTGGGGCAGTGTATGAGGCAGTGTATGCTCTTGGCAAGGAGTAGCTGAGGGAGCACACCAGAGTCCCTTAGCTTGGTCAGGTGCCCACAATCTCACCCACCGGTTGCTGGGTCCCTAAGAGGCCTGAGCCTCCGTAGGAACAGGGCACAGGGTCCCTTGCCCACAGGCCAGGAAAGAGAACCCAGGAAAGGAAGTATCTTGCTCCCTTTCTCCCTCACCCCTCTGGCGTGAAATGGTAAGGACAGAGATGTATTTTTTGCAGCTATGGGTGGGTTCTGAGGCAGGCAGTTCCCAGGTTGGTCAGCTTAGTGCTGATCTCGGCGCATTTCTGAGTTTTGCCGTTCGCTGTCCTTGTGAGCCCACGAGAGCGGCAGCGGTTCTAGGTGGCATCTCCAATAGAACCTTGCTCAGGCTGGCAAAGCCTCAGACCTCCTTTTTATTCCTTCAGGGAGGTGTAACTTACATGGTGGAACAAACTGGCTATTTAAAGCCCAGAAGTTGAAGAGTCAGGCATTGTATATACCCAGGAAGCCATAAACACACATTCTGTCACCCCCAAAGATTCCTCTTACCCCTTTTGTCCAGGATTTTATAAAAGTGGAATCCAATATGCCATTTGCTGGTTTCCTCTTTTTTTTATATACATAAAAAAACTTAAAAAAAATCTTTATTATTGAGAGTATTATAGATGTCCCCCTTTTCCCCCCTCATTATCCCCCTCCACCTAGTTCCCACCCCAGGCCTTCACCATCCTATTGTCTGTGTCCATAAGTAATACATATATGCATATAATATCTTTGGTTAATCTCTTCCCACCCCTCCACCCCCACTCTCCTTTCCTCTGAGCTTCATCAGTCTGTTCCATGTTTCCATGCCTCTATTTTATTCATCAGTTTATATTATTCATTAGATTTCTTTATTTATTTTGATTTTTAGATTCAATTGTTGATAGATGTGTATTTATTGCCATTTTATTCATTTTTTTACCTATGTCGTTGACTCCTCCTCCTCCTCCTCTTCCTCCTCTCTCTTCTTCTCTTTCTCTTAAAGAATACCCTTCAGCCCTAGCCCGTTTGGGCTGAAGGGTGGAGGGTTCAGTTCTGGTCAAGGGCACATGCCTGGGTTGTGGGCTCGATCCCCAGTTGGGGGGTGCAGGAGGCAGTTGATCAGTGATTCTCTTTCATCATGTTTATCTCTCTCCCTTCCTCTCTGATATCAATAAAAATACATTAAAAAAAAAGAATACCCTTCAACATTTCATGTAATACTAGTTTGGTGCTGATGAACTCCTTTAGCTTTTTCTTGTCTGGGAAGCTCTTTATCTGACCTTCAATTCTGAAGGATAGCTTTGCAGGGTAGAGTAATCTTGGTTGTAGGTCCTTGCTATTCATCATTTTGACTATTTCTTGCCACTCCCTTCTGGCCTGGAAAGTTTCTGTTGAGAAATTAACTGAGAGTCATATTGGCGCTCCCTTGTAGGTAACTAACTGCTTCTCTCTTGCTGTTCTTAAGATTCTCTTTGTCTTTAACCCTTGGCATTTTAATTATGAGGTGTCTTGATGTAGGCCTGTTTGGGACTCTCTGAGCTTCCTGGACTTGTAAGTCCATTTCTTTCACCAGGTAGGGAAAGTTTTCTGTCATTACTTTTTCAAATAGGTTTTTAATGTCTTGCTCTTTCCCTTCTCCTTCTGGCACCCCCATAATGTAAATGTTAGTACTTTTGAAGTTGTCCCAGAAGCTCCTTACACTATCTTCATATTTTTGGATTCTTTTTTCTTTTTGCTCTTCTGGTTGGGTGTTTGTTTTTTTTTGTTGTTGTTGTTGTTTTAATATATTTTATTGATTTTCTTAGAAGAAGGGAGAGGATAGAGAGAAACATCGATGAGAGAGAAACATCAATCAGCCGCCTCCTGCATGCCCCCTACTGGGCATGTGCCCGCAACCAAGGTACATGCCCTTGACCGGAATCGAACCTAGGACCCTTCAGTCCACAAGCCGACGCTCTATCCACTGAGCCAAACCGGTCAGGGCAAGGTTGGGTGTTTTTTGCTTCTTCATACTCCAAATCATTGATTTGATTTTAGAGTAGAATTCTCTACTCTACTGTTGAATTCCTATAAATTCTTCTTTATTTTAGTTAGTGTATGCTTAATTTCTGACTGGGCCTTTTTCATGTCTTTGACATTCTCACTAAGATCCTTGAAAATCTCACTAAGTCCCTTGATGCTCTCATTAATTCCCTTGAAGTTCTCATTAAGTCCCTTGAAGCTCTCATTAAGATCCTTGAGTAACCTTATAACCATTGTTTTGAACTCAGTATCCAGTTGTTTACGTGCTTTTATTTCTTTCATTTGTAAAGGTTTCTTTGTCTCTGCATTTTGGCTGCTTCCCTGTGTGTGTTTTTATGTACTAGGTAGAGCTGTTATGTCTCCTGGAATTGGTAAGTGGCCTTGTCTCTTAGGTGTCCTGTAGGGCCCAGTGACTCAGTCTCCCCAGTCACCTGAGCTGGGCGCCCTAGGTGTGCCCCTGTGTGGGCTGTGTGTACAGTCTCGTAGCTGAGCCTTGACTGCTGTTGGAATCACTAGGAGGAATTGGCTATGAGGACCAACTGTGTCTACAGTGGAAGAGCTGCTGTGCAGGAGACACCCCTATGGAGCAGGACTTTCTTCAGTGGGGCTTTGGTGCCCCCTGAGTGTGTCACTTGTGGATGTATAGAGTTGTAATCTGGTATGGCCTGAAGCTGTCCACCAGGTGCACTGGTTCTGGGGCTGCCTGACAGGAGCTACAGAGAGATCTGCAGATGGCTTCTCCTTGTACTGGGCTAGGAAGTGCCCAGGGGAGGCCCAGCTGTGAAGCAAGGCAGGCTAGTGCTAGTGCCAGGTGTTGGGCCTTTTATTGATAGGTTTGGGGCACACTGACTCCAGTTACTGCTAGTTTAAGATATTTTAAGAAAGTCTGAAGCCTGAGCCAGGACAGGCCATTCATGTGGGAAAGTAGCTACAAAGAGCTTGGGTTCGGGCTGCAAATTGGATGGGGCAGCATCTCAGGGAATCACCAGGGCAGAAGGAACAGAGTGGGCTATGCTGATGGAAACTCCGATATGGCTGCCAGTCAGCTCTTACTGGTGGAGGTCCCAGCACAGGAACAATGACCCCTGTGAGCACCCCTGTCTCAGAGAAAGCCACCCCCGAGTTCCTGCCCCAATGCCAGACAGTCTAGTTCTTCCCCATGTGTCTCTGGAATCCCCCCAAAGATGTCCTACGCTGGACCTCAGAGGAAGCGAGACCATGTAAATTCATGTGTAGGCCTCTGTGTCATTCAGCCATAATCCTTGCTGGTTTTTACCTCCCAAAGTACGGGGACTTCTCTTCCCAGCTGTGGAACCCTGGGCTGGGGGGCTGGTGTGCAGCTGGGGCTCCCTGCTTCTCACAAGAGGCCTTGGAGATATCCCTCCCGATTAAAAAAAGGCCACATGTGGGTGTAGGACTAGCATGTTTCGCACCTCCGTCCCTCCTACCAGTCTCAGTGTGCTTTCTTCTTTACTTCTTGAGTTGTACGATTTCCATTCACCCAATTTCAGGCAGTTCTGACTGATGGTTTTTCTGTATTTTAGTTGTAATTTTGATGTGGTTGTGGGAGGCAGTGAGTATAGGTGTTTACCTATGGGTTTTCCTGTACATAGAAATATTTTTCATTTGCTGGTTTCTTTCACATGGCACAGTCATCCTGAGATTGCTTCGTGCTGTTGCACCTGTCATTGTCACTCCTTTTCATGGCTGAGGAGTGTCCCATAATGTGGATGGATATGGTTTGTGTGTCTGTTCACATGTTGAAGGACATTAACATTTTCTCCAGCCTGGGTCTGTGTAAAGTAAAGTTGCGTGAACATTCGCTTCTGAATCTTCACATGGACAGTGTGGTTTAATTTCTCTTGTGTAAAAACCTAAGAGAGGAATAGCTGGGTCACAAGCTGGTTCAGCTTTGTGAGAACCTGCCAAGCTTTACTGAAATGGTTGTCCTACTCTTTGTTCCCATCAGTCGTGGATGAGGACATATCTAACCTACAGGCTGTGAAAGAGAGATGCCAGGAGAAGGGCTTCTCCTCTTCAGGCTGTGGGATGGGGTGGGAAGGGTGGTTGGGTTCCAGCAGATATGAGCTCTCAGCAGTGTCCCCCAAACAGGTACCCTGACCCAGGCAGAAGAGCAGGGTGAATTAGTACAGGAAAGGCTCTGAGAAGGTCTGCAGTGAGAGTCTGTGGAACGTTGTTGAACCTGGTGTCTCCCAAGCAGTTCAGTCCTGGGCCCTTGCCCCACATCACCTCCCACCCAACCCTGCAAAAACCCTGCTGGTCCCTGTAGAGTTCATGTGGGAAACACTCCCCTTGAAGAATTCCCTGGGGTAAGGCAATCAGATGGCCTCCAGTCTATGCTCCTTGATGGATAGGGGCATGATTGGGGCTCCTGAGGGAGGGAAGCTGGCATTTCTCACCCCTGCCCCAGGCACTTGAATTGAGTGTCTTCTCTCCCTCTGCCCCTGCCCAGGTGCTCATCTGCCGGAACTATCGCGGTGATGTGGACATGTCGGAAGTGGAGCACTTCATGCCCATCCTGATGGAGAAGGAGGAGGAGGGAATGCTGTCGCCCATCCTGGCCCATGGAGGGGTCCGCTTCATGTGGATCAAGCACAACAACCTGTATTGTATCCCTTTCCAGGAGAGCTCCTGGGGGACTCCTTTGTGGGCATGTATGTGTGCACACGTGTGCTCACGCATACAACTGAGAGCTGCTGGCCTGGCTCAGAATGCCCAGGCACAGCCTTCCTGCAGCTCCCTGCTGCCTGAGGAGATGGGCAGAGAACACACAATGAACGAGTGATGGGTGTTAGAAGAAGAGAGGGGGTGTGATGGGACCACACCTGATCTGGGGGTCCAGGAAGACTTCCCTGAGGAAGCGACATTCAGGAGGAGACCTGCAAGCAGGCAAGACATCTGCCAGCCAGAGGAGTGGCCAGGCCCAAGGAGTGCTAGGTCTGAGCAAAGGCTCTGCAAGGGAAAGCGGGGCTCGTTCCAGAAGCTACGTGGGGGTGGCTGGGCCATGGGGAAGGGGTGTGTGGGAGGAGTGAGGCCGTAGGAGTCAGCAGGGCGCATATGTCGGGGTCTCACAGGACGTCGCCTTAAATGTGATGACAAGTGAACAGCTAGGGTTGGGCTGGGGGGGGGCTCCAAGCCCCAGCCTCTGTGAGGTGGCAGCTTAGGCTTGTGAATGCTCCTTAACCACAGCTGCCATGCAGTGGTCGCCACTTCCAAGAAGAATGCGTGCGTGTCACTGGTATTCTCGTTCCTCTATAAGGTGGTGCAGGTGAGTCGAGCCACAGGGGCCCCGGAGGGCTGTGGGTCACCCTCATCTGTTGTGTGACTCCCCATACCAGCCATTCAAGAGCTGTAGGGGAGCTCCAGCTGGCCCGTGTATGGGATTTGTAACCTTAGTTGCCAACCCCCCCCCCCCCAGCCTGGTGAGGAAAGTGAACAGGACAAGGTGGGGCTCAGGGCAGAGATGCCCCTAGCTGGCTGTGGAAGGGTAGAGGCTAGCCAGCTGAGAGTTAGGGGTTGGAGAGGTGAGGTAATTGGGAGGAGGACAGCTGCTCAGAATCTACTAGGGGGCTCTCACAGTAGAGACCCACTGAGGCCCACCATGGAGGGAGCTGACACACCAGGCCTAGGCTGACAGTGAGATAGGGAGGTAGAGAGAGTGGCACATGCAAATGCCCTGGGGCAGGAGTGCACGTGGTGGAAAGTCTGTCCAGTGAGCCCAGGACATAGGGAGTGAGGGACAAAGTCTGGGGCTGAGGTCAGCAAAGTTGTTAGAACTGGACCATAGTGGGGGAGTGGAGGCCTGGTGAGTTTAGATTTCATTCCAAGTGTGATGAGAGATGGTGGGCGGGCTTTAAGTGAGGACTGCTCAGACTGCTCTAAGAGGGTCGATCTCTGGCTGCTGAGTAGAGGAAGCATGTGAGGACAGCAGGAAGGCCAGTGAGGAGGTAGCTGCAGCTTGTAGAAGAGAACTGGAGGGGCCTGGCTGAAGCTGGGTTTGGGGTGAAGAAAGTGGAGAATGGGACCCAGGAGACCTGGGGTGGGCCCAGGAAAGCGTGTATATCTCCAGTGGTACCATGTGCAGCTAGCTCAGGAGCAGGGGCCGGTCTGACAGTGAGGGCACGAGGTACGGGAGGGGAGAACAAGGAGCGGGCCTTCCTGACAGGTGGTGGTGCTGTTGCAGCAAGGCCTGGGCGTGGGGAAGTGGGAAGGAGGGTCTAGCAGTTCTCTCTGCTTTGGTGTTAGTGCTAATGAAACCCTCCTTCCTTGAGCCTTATAACTTCCTGCTGAAACGGGGACGGTGTATCTGCCTGCAGGGCTCTCCAGACTGGGAACTCAGGGAGGCCGCAAGAGTCCAGAAGCATCACTTGTTCTGTCCCCAGTGGCTCTAGCCTCTCACTTGAGTCGCCTCTGACTCAGAGGCCAAGGATGACAGTTACAGTGAGGACTGAAGGGAAGCTGGGAAGGGGCCGCAGGGATGCACATACGGGGCTTCTGACCAGGCCTCAGAGGATGCCTGCAACCCCTAGCCTGGTTCCTGCCTCTCAGGTAGCCACATTGCTGCCCTCATTCCCTGAGTCAGAGGGCCAGCCTGTAGTGTGTTGCTAAGCCTAGAAAACAGGCGAGTGCAGCTTGTGGGCAAAAGGGTTGTTGTCTCGGGGCCTCAGGGCGTGAAAGGCAGGTGGATCTGTGCGGGCCTTTCTCCCTCCCTCGTCCTTCCCTCACCCGTCGGCCTGCCCCCACTGTCAACATCACAGGTGTTTTCAGAGTACTTCAAGGAGCTGGAGGAGGAGAGCATCCGCGACAACTTTGTCATCATCTACGAGCTGCTGGATGAGCTCATGGACTTTGGCTATCCCCAGACCACAGACAGCAAGATTCTACAGGAGTGAGTAGGCAGAGTGGGGTCCTTTCCCATGCAGCAACCCTGCACAGTATGAGCATCTTCCTGTCACTAAGTCTTCATTCCCACTCACAAAGATGCACTAAATGCTTGGGTGTTGAGGTGTCAGTCACCTGCCTTTGTTTTTTCTGTCACAAAGGAGGCTGTGATAAAATAGCTTCTTTTCTGGAACCCTGCCCTTCAAATAATGGCCACTATGGATTAAGCGCTTCTTGTGAACGGTGCCCTGTGTGAGCACTTAGCATCCCCTCGATTCACAGAGACGCCGTCTCCCATTGTACCAGGGAGCAAAGGGACTCCCAGAGAAGCATGTGACTCGCCCATGTCCCGTACCTGTTGCTCCCCAGGGGGAGTGAGGTCACAGGTTACTTTCCCAGGGGGTTAATCCCCCTCTGCACGCCAGTAGTGCTTTTCCTCACTACCGCTGTCTCCTTGGACACCCCCAAATGAAGGTTCAGTGCTCATTGTAATGAGTTTTGGGGCTTTTTGGAATTTAAGGTATTGTTGAATTAAACAGCCACAGACGAAACCAGAGCCTGCCTTTTCTGGAGCTTGCTACAGTGGGGGGCTGTTTTCAAGAATGTCGGTGCTTGCCTGCCTTAACTCTGAGCATGGTCTCACAGGTACATCACTCAGGAAGGCCACAAGCTGGAAACAGGGGCCCCGCGGCCCCCGGCCACTGTCACCAACGCAGTGTCCTGGCGGTCTGAGGGCATCAAGTACCGGAAGAACGAGGTGTTCTTGGACGTCATCGAATCGGTCAACCTCTTGGTAGGCTTCTTTATTTTTTTAAACTGTTGTCTTCGCCATGATTGTTGTAAAAGCAACGAGACTTTTAAAATTAGCAAAGCCCTGAGAAGTATTTAGGTTCTGTGTGATAGGTCAGCAGAGTTCAGTTGGGGCTACTCATTGCAATGTGAGCTTGTTTTATCTTCATGAGTTTTTGTTCTTACTTAGAACCAAGACATGGACATTGTTTTAAAAAAGAAGAATATATAGTTAGAAGGTGAAGGGCTCCATAATCAGAAAGCCCACCTCACTTAAGAATTTGTTGACATCTTTCGTGACTTTATTCTACAGATACATAAACACACATTGTTTTCCTGTAAAACAGCATGAGGTGTGGTTCTCCTGCAACTTGTTCTTCTTGGTGGGAGGGGTGTCGTGTTTGTCTTACTGTTTTGTAATCTTTGTTTTTTTCTTTAACTTTGTTTTTTAAATTTCCAGTGGGTAAGATTAACCTACGAACTTCAGAATGTGTACATGTTGTGTACGCACTCTCATTATCAGGAAACCAAACACTTCCACCACCTCCAAAACACCCCCCTTGCTGCCCCTGGCTAATTGCACCCCCTCCCTGTCTCCACCCCTGGCAACCACTGATCTGGTCTCCACCCCTGTAGTCTTGTCTTTCTGAGGTTATCGTAGGAATGGAATCCTACGGTATGTGCCCTGTTGAGTCCGGCTTCTTTCTCTCAGCATATTGCCTTGAGAGTCATCCACGTTGCTGTGTTTATCAAAAGTTCTTTTCTTCTTATATTTATTTATTTTATAGTATATTTATCCGTTCACCCACTGAGGGACATTGTTCTGTTTCCAGTGTGGGGCATTTGTGAAAAGAGTTGCTGTAAGCATTTCGTGTACAGGTTTAGATGTGGGCAGTTTTCATTTCTCTAGGGCAGACGCCAAGGAGTGGGGTTGCCGGGTCACATGGTAAGTGCATGTTTAACTTTATAAGTAGCTGCCGAACTGTTTTCCAGAAGTAGCCACACCATTTTGCATCCCTATCAGTAGCACAAGAGAATTCTAGTTGCTTCACATCTTTGATTAGTATTTTGTTTTTGTCGTCCTACTATGTATGTAGTGGTATCTCATTGTGGCTTTAGTTTGCATTTTCCGAATGGTTCATGATGTTGAGCATCTTTTTATCGCTTTTTTGTCATCCGTGTAGGCTCTTTGGAGAAGGGTCTCTTCGTGTCTTTTGAGCATTTTTAAACTGGGTGTTTGTTTTTCGATTCCTGAGCTCTGAGAGTTCTTTGTATATTCTGGATGTAATTCTTCTGTCAGACATGTGATTTACAGTATTTCCTCCCAGTCTGTCACTTGTCTTTTCATTCTCTTGGCAGTATCTTTCACAGAGCAAAAGGTTTTAATTTTTAGAAAATCTAGTTATCGAGTTTTAAAAATTGATTCTAAATTTTCTTCTTTATAGTTTTACATTTAAATCTATGATCAATTTTGAGTTAAATTTCACGTAAGTTATGAGGTTTATATTGATTCTTTTTGCATATAGCACAGTTTTTTGTAGTTGTTCTAATAATTTTTGAAAAGACTATCCTTTCTCCATTGAATTACTTTTGCATTTTTGTCAAAAAT
>PVJC01014428.1:0-36494 GCA_004026665.1 Murina feae
GGTTTTCCCTGCTTTCTGGTGGCTGGAGGAAGATGGGCAGTAGGCAAGCTTGGGAGGCAGGCAGCACCCAGCCCTGGTCACAGCTCAAAAAAGAGAACAACATGCAGGGGAGGGCAAGAGTCTGAGAGATCAACATAGAGGGGGTGCCTGCTCCAAGCCTCCACGGTGTGCCTGGGGGCAGGCCCCCAGCAGGTAGACAAACACAGGAGGACTGCTCTGAGCCTCAGATGTGGCTGGGGGCAGGTCCCCATTGGTGACACACACACATACACACACACACACAAAAGGCACCTGGCAGACTGGGGCCATCATAGGACATCCACTGAGGGGTCCCAGACTGTGAGAGGGCACAGGCCAGGTTGAGGGACTCTCTCCACCCCGTGTGCACAAATTTTTGTCCACTGGGCCCCTAGTATGTAATAACTGCAATTGTCATAAATGGATCTCACAGACAATACTTTAATTGAAAGAATTATACATACTATATAATTAAATTTATATTAGCTTAGGTGAAACAAATCTATTGTAATGTACATCCAAATACTGGTTACTTCTGAAGGAAGGTACTCTTGGATGGAGCACAATAAAAATGGAATCACATGGAGTTGAATATATTGATCTTGGTGGTTAGATAAGTCTATCTAATCTAATAAAGTTAAGTAAGTCTATCTAATCTAATAAAAGAGTCATATGCAAATAAACCTCACTCTGTTACACCCACAAGCCATGCCCACAAGTCACGCCCACCAACCAATCAGGAGCAAATATGCAAATTAACTCAACTAAGATGGTGGTGGCCATGGAGCTGTAGTTGCCCTAGGCAATGGAGGAAGCCAGGGTCCTGCAGGCCCTCAGCTCTATTCAAGGCTACAAAGTTTCAATTATAGAAGATAAACAAACCCCAGATACCTGCCAGGCTGGGACCTTGGGTTCCCAGGGGCAACCCAGGCTTTGAGTGGGGGGGAAAGGGGGAACCAAGAAAACAAACTTTCAATTATAGAAGATAAATAAATCCCAGATACCTGCTTCCAGCCAGGCACCTCAGTAGGGATCCAAACCCTGAAGGGTCTGTGAGCAGCCTGGAATGGCCCTCTGCCCTTCACCCAGGCTGGCCAGGCACCCCAGTAAGGACCCAAACCCTGAAGGAGCTGTGGGCAGCCCGAAACAGCCATCAGCCCCTCACCCAGACTGGCCAGGCATGCCAGCAGGTGGACATCCCCCAAGGGGTCCCAGACTGTGAGAAGCCACAGGCCAGGCTGAAGGACCCTCCCCCCCATCCCGAGTGCACAAATTTTTGTGCACTGGGCCTCTAGTTAATATATAAAACTCATGTCAAAATTTCTCCAGTCATACACTTAAAATTAATGCAGTTAATTTTATAAGTGTGTGCTTTAATTTTAAAATAAACACACCCAAACAAATACACATACAAGAATTGGTATGATTAAATGCTTTGAAAATGTAAAGGAGACACCCATTACTTTTATCTGTAGAAACATAAGTAAGTTCAGCTGAAATGGTGCCCAGCTAAATACCCCATTCTCTGTCATGCATTCCCATCTTTTCACATGCTTCATGCCTAAGACAGAGCATAAGCAACTCTGAAAAACACCCTGGTTAATTTTTTATGTGAATACAAAATTACTCTCTTCTATTTTCTTCATGCCTTGTGAGGTTTTGCTGATAAGATCATGAATCTTTTTATATTAATATCCTGAAATGATGAATAATTTTTGAAAATGGAAATATTTTAAATGAAAATGCTTCTTTCTTCAAAATAATCAATAATTTTATCCCATAATACTAGTATTTTTAAGATGTTGTTTTCTTTTTTCTTCAAATAATGAGACACATAATTGTTAACCTGGATGTGGTATTCAAACAGGAATTTACTGCAAAGCTTATCTCTTTAGTAACCTATATTTTTCAGTATGCCTACCATTCTCTCATCTACTCCCATATTATTGACATCTCTTGAAAAATTCTTATATTAGCTTATTTAATTTTAATTAAATTTAATTTAATTTTAGCTTATAAAATTCTTATATTACCTACTTAATTTTGTAGTACTAATAGGCTCTTAATTAAATGATGTAGATGAGTTAACTACATATATTTTACACAATACTTGAGATCAAAATTAGAGAGAATCAATGTACCAAAGTGGAAATGAAAAAATGTAAGATAATTTATTAACCTGATTAAAGTAATACTTACTTTTTAAAGTACAGTTGTGTAAGAAAAACTTTTAGTGCCATGAATCTCAATTATCAAGTTAAACGAATTGAATTTATTTTAAAAATGTAAAATCTGTATCTTCTATTTCATAAAAGTTGTATGGTTTAATCTCTTTTCCTTTGAGGCAATCAAAGTAATGATTTTGCATAACAAAACAATTTTAAGACAATAATTTAAACCATAAGTACAATTTAAAATATTACCTTTAAGAAAACATTAGTCCTATTTGACCATAAAGTATATGAGATGAATAGAAGAGTTAGCAATAAATTTGTAATTTGCAAGTTTCTTCAAAAGTGATAAAATCTATTTGAATACCAAAAATAATATAGTTAAGTTGAGCAAAAATAATTAATCAACTAGAATATAATTTATCTTCAACTTTGAGAGACAACATAAAACTCCACAGATCCAAAATATTTTTCAGGATTAATTATTATCATTTTAAAATAATTTTTCTTACTATTTATTGTATTTGTTTCTTTAACTTTTCAAACTGTTTCTTCTTCTAGTCAAAAGTTTAAAATATGATATTAATATAGTATTCATTTCTAACATTTATCATACTTTCTATGATGTTGCCAAGAAACATAAATTAAATAAAAGTGATGTGAGCAGTGATTTTTAAGAATCCAGGCTTTGAAACATTCACTGTCTACCACTCCTGTTCTAGTTCCTGCTCCCTTTGGCTGTGTTCCTACCTATCAGTAAGTAACTCCTGCTCCCCATACTGAGAGCCTGCTTCTTGTTTCTCCTATGATGTTCTTCTTTATCTTGGAATTGAGGAGTGTAGTTTTCATAAGTAGAGAAGTAATTCAGGATTCTCTGTTTGAAAAGGGAGATCAGACAAGGAAGGAGATCTACAATCAATGTAATGAAAAAATAGTAGGCTGAATCTTGATACTGACTCTCAGCTCACTGTTTTTTCCTTAATCCAATCTATTTCCTACAAATCATTTTAAATGCAAAGACATCACCATATATATATATATATGATTCCCTTTATACTTTGTAATCTTATTTACCCACTAGAGGCCCTGTGCATGTGCATTGGTAGGATCCCTCAGTCTGGCCAGCACACTCTCTCAATCTAGGACCCCTGGAGGGATGTTGGACTGCTGATTTCAGCCAGATCCCCACAGGCCAGGCTGAGGCACCCCACTGGTGCATGAATCCATGCACCAGGCTGGTTTCAGGCCAGGCCGAGGGACCCACCGGTACACCAGGCCTTTAGTATTCATGTAAGATTTTTGGTTAATCTTTTCCTGCCCTCCCCCTGTCCCCTTCCCTCTGAAATTCATCAGTCTGTTCCATGTTTCCATGCCTGTACATTGAGCGTCTGCCCCCTGGTAGTCAGTGTGCATCACAGCTACTGGTTGAAGGGCCAAATGGTTGAACAGTTGAACAGTTCAACTGTTTAGGCTTTTATATATAGACTAGGGGCCCAGTGCACAAAATTTTGTGCACTCGGGGGGGAGGGGGAGGTCCCTCAGCCCGGCCTGTGTCCTCTCACAGTCTGGGGCCCCTCAGGGGATGTCCACCTGCTGGCATGTCTGGCCAGTCTGGGTGAGGGACTGATGGCTGTTTGCAGGCTGGCCAAGCCCCCCAGTAGGAACCCTCACCTCATGGGGGTGTGGCCAGCCTGGGTGAGGGGCTGAGGGCTGTTTTCAGGCTGCCCACAGCTCCCATTGACCCAACGTCTCAGCGAGGCTGGCTGGAATCAGGTTTCTGGAGTTTATTTATCTTCTATAATTGAAACATTGTTGCCTTGAGCAGAGGCCTGGCCAGCCTAGGCAGTCAGTTTCAACTCCATCACTGGTGCAATGGAAGTCTCCTGTTTGTTCTAGCTCCATGGCTGCTGGCTGCCATTTAGGCTGGGTTAATTTGTACACATCTGCTCTGATTGGCTGGTAGGTGTGGTTTGGATGTCTGAGTGACAGTCAAATTGCATATTACTCTTTTATTAGAGTAGATGAGTGAAATAAGATTCTTGTCTTTGTCTGTCTTACTTCACTTAGCATGATATTCTCAATATCCAATCGCAAGTGATGGTTAATTTGCATATTACTCTTTTATTAGATTAGACTTGTGGTCTAGTGCACAAAATTTGTGCATGGAGGGGGAGTGTTCCTCAGCCCAGCCTGCACCTTTTCTAATCTGGGACAACTGTAGGATCAGGCCTAAACCAGCAGTTGGACATCCCTCTCACAATCCAGGACCGCTGGCTCCTAACCACTCACCTGCCTCCCTGCTTGATCAGCCCTAACCACTTTGCATGCCAGCCTGCTAGCCTCCAAGTTCCCCCCCACCAGCCTTCTTGCTTCCAACTGCCCCTCTTGCTGGCCTGATTGCCCTCAATTGCCCCCCACTGCCAGCCTGCTTGCCCCCAACTCCCCTCTCCCTTGCCGGCTTGCTTGCCCCAAACTGCCCCCGCTACTGGCCTGATCACCCCTAACTGCTTCTGCCTTGGCCCCACCACCATGGCTTTGTCCAGAAGGACATCTGGAAGGTCTCCCCGTCTAATTAGCACATTACCCTTTTATTAGTATAGATGTCACCCCAATAAGTTTAATTTAAAACCTGACCCATGTGCCTCAATTGTTGAACATTGACCTATGAACCAGGAAGTCACAGTTCCATTCCAGGTCAAGACACATGCCTGCGTTGCAGGCTCCGTATCCAGTAGGGGGCATGCAGGAGGCAGCTGATCAATGATTCTCTCTCCTCATTGATGTTTCTATGTATGTTTCTACATATGTTTCTATATCATGTTGTTTTATCTAAAAATATTCAATATTTTTCCTTTGATCTGAAGGTCAAGTTCAAAATCCTCATCATGCCCTGCATCATCTGGTCCATCTTTAACAAAATTCAAGTTCTATAGACTGTATAGAATGAGTGGTTTTTCAGAAATGAGGATTTAACAGATTGATTTACTTAAAGTGAAGTAAATCAATTGGAATAAAATACCTATAGCCTTATGCATGCCAAACAATACCAACCAAATAAAATACTTTGAAATAGGATGTTGGCCTAACTTTCTCTTTTTTCTTTAACTATGCCTAATCCTGCTGGGCTCCCAAAATTAAAATGTATTTAGCATAGTAAGAGTATCATGACTATGCAAACCTCTTACTAAATAAATTATAAACAAGAAAATTCTTTAAACCAATTTCAAATCAAACTGTACTTAAAGAAATTAATCAATCCTTGATATTCTTTGTTGTGAGATATTCCATTTTCAAATAATAATGTATTAATATGTAAATATATAAAACATATATGCATGCATTTATTTATTTTATGTATATGTATTTAATATTCAAATAATTGTGTCTCAGGCCACCTTTCCTTGCTAGTGGTCATAGAAGTATCCAAGACTTAAGAGCTAAAAATAGAACCTGACATTTCAGTTATATTTGTTCATGTCACTTATCAGTAAGTATCAATGACTTAAATCCAGTTCCTTTCAAATTCATTAAAGATTAAGCAATTATTTTTTTCCAGATATATTCTAAATTTACCATCAGATATTCTACTGTAACTAAAATTGGTAAATCTTTTCAGTGTTTAGTGATATAGACATAGTTTCCAACACGTTTCAAAATGTATTTCATAGATTTACAAGTTTTCTATGGGTTTTAATGAATTTAAAAAAAAAGAAAAAGTCCAATATCAAATACTTTTGGAGAATTCTGGGTAATTCTATCATTCAGTTTCCACATCAGTAAAATGTGGATCACATTAACACATATTTGGCAGGTAGGTTAGCTGCTTAACTCTCTCCACTTCTTCACTGGGTTTTGCTGAGAAATGTTTGCCCACCTATATACTTCATTTCTCAGCTCTCACTGCAGCCAGGTATGGCCATATTACTAGCACTTACTGATGGAATCTGAACAGAAGTGATGTTTGCCCTCTCTGAACCAAGATAATTAATAAGAGAGAGATTTTCCTCTGTGCCATTTTTCTCACTGAACTAGCTCATTGCAGATGAATCTACTCCATGGAGAACAGTGGCCCACCTACCAGAAATAATCACTTTTGATTATTTAACTGATAAATAGGTTTGAGCCATTTGAAAGTAATTTACTCTATTCTTTTATTTATTTTTTAAAATTTATTTTAGAGAGAGAGAGAGAGAGAGAGAGAGAGAGAGAGAGAGAGAGAGAGGAAGGAAGGGGGAGAGAGAAAGAGAAACATGAATTAGCTGCCTCCTGAACAAGCCCTACATGGAACCCAGCCCACAACCTGGGCATATGTCCTGATTGGGAATTGAACCAGCCACCTCTTGTTGCATGTGTCCATGCTCAAACAACGCAGCACACCAGCCAGAGTAAGTTACCCTATTCAAACTAACACAACTGACTAAGGGTTGTTGAGAGGAACGATTTAACCCTTAGCCTCATCCATAGTAAAAGCTTAGTAAATGTTATCAGGAATGATCTTACTGTGAAATATTCCTTGATATTTGCACAGTTGCCTTATCAACCAGTTATTTCTATAAGGTAACTGAAAAATGTCCATCAACTGTAATCTAAGAGGATTTAAACAATAAACTAAACTTTTTAAGGCCACATTATTAGTATGCCATTTGATCCATAAAGTATTTCATATTATAGAAAGAGACAAAGTATTCTGTCAATACTAAATCTCCAGGGTTTTGCACAATGAATGCCTGCTTCTTTTATATTTATTACTTGGGGGTGGGGGGAGGGTCCCTCAGCCCACCCTGAACCCTCTTGTAGTCCAGGAGCCCTGAGAGGATGTCCGACTAATGGCTTAGGCCTTCTCCCCCATTAGTCCCATCCCCCTGAGGGGGCCTAAGCCACAGTCTGGTCTCCCTCTGCAGGAAGCAACCTGCAAGTCAATCTGGGGACTGCGCCAGTGGTGAGGGGCCAACCCCGCCCCCCATCACCCCACCTCAGAGGTAGGTCACCAGGCATCCTATCAGGATATGGTACTGGCCAGCAAGCAGCCTGCTCCATCCCCCTTGCTCCTCCACCATCGCTGATTGCCGTGTCCTTCTCCCATCGCTGTCCCCTCCCTCTGCCTGCTGGTATGCACCTTGGCTAGCTTGGTGAAGCCTGCTTGCACCCCTCACCCCCAACTGTTGGTTCAGTTGTTTGGTCAATTTGCATATTATACTTTGATTATATAGGATTATAATCTATATAAATAAAAATGTAAATGTCCATTTGTTCAAAATCTCAAATCTCCGAAAGTTCTTCACCGATTGCTTTGAAATTTTGACACAATGTTGCATTTGAGTACGCACATGTTTTTTCACACCTGTGACAGATAAAAACATGCTTTAAAAAAAAAAAAAACACAGGTAAAAACATGCTTTTTTTGAAACACAGTGCCATCTGTTGGATGTAAAACCAACACACGCCACAAACTTAATAATATTATTCAGTCTAACATTCAAAGCCAGGCAGTCACATACAAGTCTGTCAACACTGTTGTGGAAGCAGATGAAGCAGGTAATTATCCAACAGAATTTTGGAATTCACTCGATTTGCCAGGGATGCCACCGCATGTACTGCAATTGAAAATCAGCGTGCCAATTATCATGTTGAGAAATATCTACCAGCGTGGGGCTGGGCCTTGGGCCAGGGCTGGGCTGGGGCTCAGGGCACTGGTGGTCGCCGCAGGTCCCACCCACACCAGTGGCCAAGGGCTCCCAGGGAGTGTGGTGGGCAAGGGCGAGGGAGCTTCCTTGGCTTTTTTTTCCTCCAGCTTTTAGGCGGCTCAGCGAGGGCCCCTGCTGGGAGCAGCCGGGCTACTTTGGGCACAGGGTGCGAGCCACCTGTGGGGAGCAGGGTGCAGGACAGCGCTGAGGGGCCCGGGCTGCAGAGGCACACGTGTGCAAGGCCAGACCAGCAGGGCAGGGTGGGTGCGGCAGTGTGCCAGGGGCAGCCGCCCGGGAGGGCGTATTGTATACTCACAAGCATTGTGCAATTAAACATATTAGAAACATGCGCTTTCTCTTTTCTTTCTTTTCCATTTAACCAGACTGAGCCACAGCAATGCGTGGCCGGGTACAGCTAGTTATTTGATAAACAAATAAATGATGCAAATTGAGAATCATCTCTTAAAACAGCCTGTAGCAAATCTGCATATTGTTTCCAGATAATGCACTAAAAATGGCTGGATATGGATATAGAAAATTTTTTCCAGCCTTCATTCATGTTGAAGAGTCAACATCTAAAATAACTCAATGGTTAATTTGTAAAGTGGCAATACTACATTTTTCTCGTTGCCTTTTCAATGGAGTCTAACCAAACCTTCAGTAATCCATTCAATAATGAACAATTATCAATTTTGCTATATGTTTAAATCCAATCTCATGTAGAAGTTACTGTTTGACAGCCAATATCTGACATATTATTTCTTAGTTCTCTTTACTTTGGCTGTCATTTCCTTAGTCACTTTCAGAATATCTGTCATCAGTTTCTTGTTTTCCACAGAAGCACCCTTTTATGACAAACCATCATCCTCCCGCTCTTTACACTCATATAGGATTTCTGTCACCCACAAATCAGGTATCTTTCCACTGTTCAGAGTATTGCACAGCCAATTAAGTGGCAAATCATCTCTACTTCCTGTTTTATTCTATAGGAAGTATTATAATCCAAGCCAGTAAAACTGATTGTGAATTCAACTCAAGGATCTATTTTTGCACAATTTAAATGCAAAACTTTTGCTACTTTGACACTTGTTATGTTAAAAAATAAACATTTCCCACAAATATACTCGTGGAAGGCCATAGTCTGAGGAAATGTAGACTAAAGATAAACAGTGAAATTTTTTTGTCCTGTGACAAAATTTGGGAATAGAGGAGCTTACTGTGTGTTCTCTAGCAATTGTCACTCAAGATGGATCTGTAGATTTCCCAAAAAGATCTATTTTAAAGAGAACATATTTAGAACTGGATAACAATGTAAACTTAGGACCAATGAATATAAAAAGACATACACCAGCAATGCTTTTCAAAATCTTTTTGTAATTAATTTATAAATGAAGAAAAGGTCAAAAATACCTTGGTAATTTAGCATTCTGAAATAAATAGTGACCTTTCATATAGACATATTAAGAGTGAAGAACACCTCACCAACTGTGTTTCTATTACTAGGGATGTTTTCTGTAAAATTTAAGTGAATTGCCTCAATTTTAATATGAATGTGATCTCCATGCATAAATTAAAAGGCAAAATTTTGTTGAGTGTGAAGCAAAATAAGAGTTGTAGTTCTGAAATATTAATTAATCTCCGGAAGATCACAAAGAAAAAAATTCTCAAATCCTTTTTTTTTAAATCATAAAATACAAGAAAATGCTTCTTAACACAAGAATAGTAAACTCTTTGGTGTTAGCTGGATATATGACACATATATTTTCATTTCAGTTGTGAGTCTATTACATCTGAAACTGATTTACCTAATTAAGTTCTATTCTGAAAGTAGAGGTCTAAGAGAATATGTTAGCTAAAGCACAATAACTTTAATGAAACAGATTTTCTGCCTTCCAGTTCTCACACTCTCCAAAATCTAATTCTCTCTCCACACGAAAAGAAATTTGTATTCCTATACTATTCATAACCTAATAATGTCAATATGGTTTTTTTTTCAGTCTTTTGCTCAGCATAACCTATTTCTAGTGAAATCAAATGCTAGAAAATTGCCTACAAAGGGAGGCAACTATTTTAAAGGACTGTGGTGGTCTGTTTGCGTGATTACTTGGTTTCACTTACATAGAAAAATCAGGGAATTTGAAAATATCATGTAAAAATCAAATACAGCTCTACCTGTGTGCTCAATGGTGAGCGTGTTGGCCCGTGCACTGGAGGGTCTCAGGTTCGATTTCCAGTCAGGAGCGTATACCTGGGACGCAGGTTCGATCCCCACCCCACTCAGGGCATGTGTGGGAGGAAACCTATTGATGAGTCTCTCACATAAATGTTTCTCTCTCTCTCTCTCCTCTCTCTCTCTCCTCTCTCTCTCTCTCTCTCTCTCTCTCTCTCTCTCTCTCTCTCTCTCTCTCCTTCTCTCTCTCTCTCTCTCTCCCCTTCCCTCCCTCCCTCCCTCCCACTCTAAAAAAAAAGTCAGTGGAAAAAAATATCCTCAGGTGAGGATTAACAACAAAATTGAATATAACCAAACAGGAAAAGGTACCTATGATGGGACAGTGCTTCTAGACCCTCTAAAACGAAATGCTTTCATTCTACTAAAATGAATAGCTTTTGCTGGTCTATTCTTTCCGAAGGAACTAGATAATGAGAGCGAATATTTATTTCACATGCATCATATGCCAGACACCTTTTAAGTACTTACATGTGCTAAAGTATTTAATCCTGACAGCAACTTATAAAAGTAAATGCTATTATTATTTTTTCTCACAATGCTACCAAAATTAATATAGCCCCTACTTATAGTTAACACATAACTTGCTGTCCATGTTGAGATACTTTGAGAGTGAAAGTATGAATAACCAGGATATGAAACCAAACACAAACTAGGACTATCTCAGGCAAACAAAACCGTTTGTCATCTCACTTACATTTCATGATGGATTTAAGAAAATAGAAGTTACACAACATTTAATTTTCCTTTTTCTCACACTTAAAAAAAATCAGTACAATGCTAAATTTTTATTTCCCTCGTTCCAAATACTTGGGACTGACTGTATAGTTTCTCAGTAGCAATGCCAAAACAATGTTAGGTAATGTTTGCTTTATACTTCGAGCAAGCAGGAAAACAACTTGGCAGAGGAGCTAGGCTGGAAAAATACAGAGAATTTTATGTTCCCTTTAGATACACAAATATTTCAAACTTTAAATTGCTTAAGTCAGTTCTTTAAAAGGCGTAGTTGTAAAACAAATCAGAATACTGTACATAAACCTAAATCTATTTGCTAAGGCTAATTGTTCATCTCAGGAATGTCAAAACGAAACAGCTACTAAGAGATATTGTCCATTTTGACACATTTGTTCAGGACACACATGGAAGCTATATTTTAGACTTAGTCTAAATACTTCGTGATACATTCTCAATTATTTGGAGAAATTGATTTAAATGACATTTATTGAGTACCTACTATGTGCCTGGCAGGTAGAGATGTTGAGAAAAAAAAAAGTCGAACTCTACTTAGAGGTTTGTGGAGGGAACGAGAGAAAGAATCCTAATGTAAATAGTCATAAATAATCACAATGTAGCAAACAATAATTGTTATAAAAATATAGTATTGAGATAGTGACTGTAGGGTACCAGGGTACTATTGATTGAGTTGTTAGGGGATTTCTTTCTCAATAATATTACTCTCAGGAGTAATATTTGGGCTGAGATTTTAATTATAGGAAGAAATCAATCATGAGGCTGTTGGGGAAGGATATGATGCAGAGGAAAGAGCAGATTCAAAGGCCTCAGATGGGAAGAAGCTTGGTAGGTGGAGAGAAGAAACCAGTGGCCTGGAGTGCAGGCAGGCAGCAAAGCAGGTAACCGGTGAGGGTGGGGCAGTCAGCCAGGGCCAGAGCACCAGTCTTGTGGGCTCTGGTACCTGTTCTGGTTTTGGGTTTGCGCTAAATGCGATACAATGCCTTTAGAGTCTGTCAGTGGGTAGCATGAATTGGCATACCTTTCAGACATTTCAGGCTTTAGTGCAGAGAACAGCTTGTCCGAAAGCAGAATGGAAACACTGAGACCAACTAAGAAATCTGCTAGGTAGCCAAACAGTTGATTTGGCCCAGGATGGGGCTTTAGAAATGGGGGAAGGTTGATTTGTTTGGAATTTGTTTTAATAGTGAATAAGAAAGAGGTACTGATAGACTTCTGGTTTAAAAAAAAAAATCACGGCTCCTTTTTCGCTGTCATCATTTTGGCTTAATTAATGAGATCAATTTTGTTGTTTTTGTTTTTTTGTTGTTATTCACCTGATTCCAGAGTCAATTAATAGATTTCAGGTGCTCAGTGAAATCATGAAAATTGTGTGCACAATAATTGAATATGTATATGCACAATTGAGAAGAAGTGAGTTAATTGCCTTCATCAGATATTTAGAGGCCCATAACTTAAAGCAACAGAGGAAACTATTTATTGAGCCCTTTTTTCCTAAATATTGCATATCTGCTTTCACATGAACTGGCTGTCTCTCAGACATCATCTCTGGCTACTCCTGTCTGGCAATTAACATTATATTAATAATGAACTGCCTCTTCCCTATTTAAATTCATTTTGATATTTTTTTCTTTTTTTATTATTATTTTTTTCTTTATTGGTCAAGGTATTACCAATGTGTCCTCATCTCCCAATAACCCCAGCCCTCCCCCCCCACTCATGCTCTCACCCCCCTGGTGTCTGAGTCCATTGGTTCGGCTTATCTGTATGCACACAAGTCCTTTGGTTGATCTCTCCCCCCCCACTCTCCCTCCGGGGATCAACAGACTGATCGCTGCTTCTCTGTCTCTGGATCTGTCCCTATTCATCAGTCCATGTTGTTCTCTATATTCCACGCCTGAGTGAGATCATATGATATTTATCTTTCTCTGACTGGCTTATTTCACTTAGCATAATGCTCTCCAGTTCCATCCATGCTGTTGCAAATGGCAAGAGTTCTTTCTTTTTTACTGCAGCGTAGTATTCTGTTGTGTAGTATATTTCATACTGTATCCTCTGCCTCCGCATTTTTGGTTTAGCAAACTTTTCGCATCCTTCAAGGTTTGACTAAGACATCAAATCACCCACAATGTATTATCCAAACTCCTATCCTGAGCTTGCTTTTCTCTCTTGCCCCAAAACTTATTAAAGAGATATTCTATCTTTTAAATTTTTTACATTTGTATCCCTGTGTGAAGCATGATGCCTGATTTGTGATAAACACTAAAGGGAGGGGCTATCATTTTTTTACAAAGTTTCCAAAGAGTAAAAGCTTATTTTAAAACTTCCCCATGTAGACAATGTACTTAATTGTGAATTGATTTAATATTATTTATATTGTATGATATATATTTTTAAAACATTTTTTAGAATTATAAAGTATTGTAACCATATTACAAAATATGGAAAGAAAAAAAGACTAAAAATGCTATGAATATAATACAATTACTGTGATGTGATGTCATACTTTCATCTAGGACTTATTTCAGCTTTTAAAAAATCATATTTATAATTTCTGTCCCTTTTTTTCCTTAATAAAACCAAGATTTTTTCTTTTTTTGTATAAACTATAGTGTTTGTATAATTGTAGTACTATCAATGAAGAATAAAACTACTTTTTTTTTTTTTTTTTACAGAGAGGAAGGGAGAGAGATAGAGAGTTAGAAACATCAATGAGAGAAAAACATTGATCAACTGCCTCTTGCACACTCCCTACTGGGGATGTGCTTGCAACCAAGGTACATGCCCTTGACCAGAATCAAACCTGGGACCCTTGACTCTGCAGGCCGATGCTCTATCCACTGAGGCAAATCAGTTAGGGCTGGAATAAAACTACTTTAAATCGCATTCCTCATCAAAAATATGTATTCTACTTTCTTTACTGAGCACATAAGAAAATTTTCATCACTTTCATTTTGCCTAACTTTGCATTAGTTTGATGATGACTGAAGTTTAATTCTTTAAAATATACATGTAGGTATTAATTATATTTCCTCCTTGCATGTTCCTATTATAGTCATAATTTATTTTATTTTTTCTCAATTTGCAAGATTATTTATAAACCAATTATTTCTACCACATTTGCAATTTTGTTTTATACTTATTGAACTGTAATGGAACTATTCTTGTCACAAGACCTGGGTCATGGGGTTGCTGTACACTAGCTCATTATATTCTCAAAACTAATTACAAGATGCTATTGTTACCCTCACTTTATACACAGGAAACCGAGGTATAAAGTATTAAATAACTTCTAGTAAGGAAAGCCAGACTCCAAATTCCAGCAGGTTGACTCCAGAACTCTTACTACTTTCCTAGAAATATCTAATGTCTTACAACAGGCATATTGCTTTTGGTCTATTTTGAACATAGATATTTAAGGCTCTGATTACATAGGATTACATAACGCTTAATTTGTATTTCTGTCTCTTCATTAAAGAAGAAAAAATACTAATTTCTGGTAATTTACTGCTTAACAAAATACACACAAAGAAATGAGTTCCAGTGTTAGCTCTTTGAAATCAAAGCTCTACAAAGTATTGGAAACACACAGAAATTGGAGATATATATATATATATATATATATATATATATATATATATATATATATAATTTAGTAGTGTATTTCAGTTACATAGTCAACAACTTGTATAGTGCCCAGTAGTGTATTTCAGTTACATAGTCAACAACATGTACAGTGCCCAGTAGAACTGGGTGCGCATACCACCACAATTGGGCACTGTAGCTCTGCATTGCTAGTTGTTAAATTCTGGGATCCATCTACTAACTTCTAAGGTCTAATAGAATAAATATTTTAACTTATTTGCAATGTGCTTTTAGTACTGTCTTCAGGAATATTGGGATCTTAAATATTTATGGTACTAGATTGATTATGACTCCTGTGTCATATGTAGCTATAAAGAGCTTATTTGCCCAGCTGGCATAGCTCAGTAGCTGAGCATCGACCTATGAACCAGGAGGTCATGGTTGGATTCCTAGTTAGGGCATATGTTGAGGTTGCAGGCTTGATCCCCAGTGGGGGGCTGGCAGGAAGTAGCCGATCAATAATTCTCTCTCATCATTGAGGTTTCTATCTCTCTCTCCCTCTCCTTCCTCTCTGAAATCAATAAAAAAAATTTTTTTTTAAAAAGAGTTTCTTTGTTTCTCTTGAAAATGTTTCTTAAACCAAACATGCTATCTAATATAATAAAAGAGGAATATGCAAATTGACCGTTACCTGAGATATCTAAGCCACACCCACCAGCCAAGCCACACCTCCCAGCCAATCAGAGCGGCTGTATGCAAATTAACCCAGCCAAGATGGAGGCTGGCAGGGCAGCTCTGCACTGGGAGCCTCCGCAGCTGGCATAGCTGTGCCAGGTGTGTCAGCTCAGTGGGGGGGGGGTTCCAGCCTGGGGCCTCCTTGGGGCCACTGCCTGGCTCTGCCCCCCGGGGGGCCTCCACCAGGCGTGCGGGAGAGTGGGTCCTCCATGGGGCTTGCAGGAGCAGCCATCCTGGGTCTGCTGCCTGGCTCTGCCTCAGGGGCTTCCGCAGGGTGTCCAGGAACACCCGTCCAGAGTCCGCTACCTTCATCCGCCCCCCAGGGGCCTCCACAGGGTTTGCGGGAGCGTCTGCTGCACAGTGCGGAGAATCCGAAGCCAGTTCACTGCCCAGCTCCACCCCGGGTGTGTTTGCTCAGCAGTAGGGCCCCACCGAGGGATCCTGCACCAGCATCCACCCCTGGCTCACCACCCAGCTCTGTTCCAGGTGTGTCCCCTCAGCGGTGTGGGCCCATCAGGCGTGTGCAATCGTGGGCCCTCTGGTGAGAAATGTCCAGGCCTGCACTCACCAGCCCTCCCACCCCACCAGTGCACGAACCCTGAAGGGGCTGTGGGCAGCCTGAAAATGGCCCTCAACCCCTCACCCAGGCTGGCCAGGCATGCCAGCAGGTGGACATTCCCCCCCTCCGCCCCCCCCGCCGAGGTGTCCCAGACTGCAAGAGGGCACAGGCCAGGCTGAGGGACCCCCACCCCCTGAGTGCACAAATTTTTGTGCACCGGGCCCCTAGCATATATAGAAATTCCCCAATGGAAATAGTGGGTTTAATCATGAGCCCATAAGAAGTTACTATCACATGAGGGAGAAGGGACTTTGAATCAGAAGTACTGTAGAAATCCAAGATGTTTTGCTTACTATGTGACTTTGGGCAAGTTAATACTTTTCAGTTTCTTACATTTAAAATAGGATAATGATAGCATCAACCTCTTCTCAAGCATATTATAGGAAAACAAACCATAGATTAAATGTTCAATAATGTTTGTTATTAATAAAAAATTAGGTCAGAAATAAGTAGTGATCTTTATTATTTTTAAAACAGTGCCTTGACTGTGATATACAGTTTGTGATTTTAATACTTGGGCCTCTGCATTAAGGCCCTCTGAGGCCTTCTTCACTTTAGGGCAGTGCTTCTCAACCTTCCTAATGCCGCGACCCTTTAATACAGTTCCTCATGTTGTGGTGACCCCTAACCATAAAATTATTTTCGTTGCTACTTCATAAGTGTAATTTTGTTACTGTTATGAATCATAATGTAAATATCTGATATGCAGGATGTATTTAGGCGACCCCTGTGAAAGGATCATTTGACCCCCAAAGGGGTCATGACCCACAGGTTGAGAACCACTGCTTTAGGGGATATGCATATCAATAAATTAGGCCATTGCAAAAAATACACACTTGAACTGCTTGTTAGTGAACTACAGCCTTTTCTTTTCTCTCTCTCTGTCTCTCTCTCTTTTTTTTGATTAGGAGAATATTTGCTCCCTTCCTATGAACTATTTTCCAGTTAAATCAAAATTGAAAATATAATTACTTCAGTTTATTTTCCAGATTGCTGAAAGCGATGACTTCATTTATTATTAAGAACAGCAGCTGGTAACATCTCAGAGCATGCAAATCAGTTAACCCACTATGATTTGTTTTTCTACTCTGTTTTGGAATAAGCTAGTTTTCTTATTGATCCAAAATGGAATTATGTCTAATAGAAGAAAAATATCAGCTGATTACATCATTATTAGAAATTTTACTAAGACTTTAGTGATGGTATTTATATTGTTATAACTAATGATAATTGTTTCATTCATACTTTATCTAGTCTGTTTACAGGGTAAAGAACCAGAAAAGTGGTAAACTTTCCCATTATGGGAAGAGTAAATGTTTTTTAGTCAAAGAACTTGGTTTAATATGTATCATCCACCTCTTGATTATAAAATAATTATAATTGATATTATACAATTTTCAGCATAACATTATTCATGTACTGCTAAGCATGTTTGGAAAGCAAAATTTTTACTATTCTCCTGGATGAACATTATGATGTATATTTCATAAAACTCTTCCAGTAAGAAAAAGTATGATGAATAATAAAAATTTAAACTCTAGGCTCTTTTCTAGACAATGTTAATTATTTGATCTGGATTTTACTTTTTATACTTTTCATTGGTATTCTAGTGCTAATATTCATAATAATATTATTTTTAAAACTCCTTATTTTCAGAAAGTGTCATAGCTAATGTGTATATTATTTTCATCATCATATTTACTTTACTATGTGTATAATGTAAAATAAAATTCAGAAACCAAGATACAGCTGAATTTTTAAAGGCACATAAATATTTTAAAAGCAAGAAAATGAGCCTTTCTATTTGAGGAGCTAAATGAAATTTGACAATAAATTTACTTTAAGAATCATTCTACCATGTTGCTGGCTGCTTTCATTTTAATTCATGTATGTAGTTGATTATTTATATTTCTGCTTTTTCTAAATTACTTCAAAAACCAGAGACTCTCATGTTATTAAACTACTTAAGCATTTGACTACTTTTGAGTGTTAATTGCTGCACCAGATTCTCCCACTGTGATATCTACATGCTGAGAATGAATTTCCACTTTTTGAAACTACATGAAAAGAAATGGTGTTTTGACCTTGTGATATTCTGCATCACACGTGAAGATTTCTTAATTTCATACCAGAACATAACCTAATTCATGCCGCTTACTGAGCACTCTTCTGTAAGACCCAAGACACCCAGCGAAGGAAGATGATTACTCTGAATATTTCTAGGCCTTCAAATGAAAAAAGAAAGGAAGTTGATGCACAACCAAGGAGAATCAAAAGTTTCTTCCCAAATTCAAAATATTCTTCCTCCTTTTTTGGAAGTTATATAAAGAGAATTAGATGAATGATAAAAGAGCATATAGTTTATGGTACACTGCTAGCATTGATTCACACATGCTCTTTTTTCTGTCATGTTTTTCTTCTTTATAAAAACAAAAAAAAATCATAAACTCACTACCCACGAACAATTAAAACACTAATGCTATTCATATTTACTATGGATTCTTCCTCATCAAATCTGCAACCTGAACATTTTATTTATATTACTATCTGCATTTTCACTAAACATTGTTATTAAGATTTATTGCATATTTTCTTGTACTTGACTATTAGCAGTACTATTCATATTATTTGACTATTTTAAATACCTCATCTAAGTAGAATTATGCTATATTTGTCTTTCTGTGACGAGCTTATTTTACTTAGCATAATGTCCTTCAACATATTCATTCACAATGTTGCAAATGGCACTATTTCATTCTTAAGGCTGAATAATGTTCCATTGTATGTATATACCTTTTTTTTTTAACTTATCCATATATTGAGGAACATTTTTGTTATTTCTATATCTTGGATATTGTGAATAAATCTGCTATAAACACAGGAATTCATATATATCTTCAAGATCTTAATTGCAATTTTTTAAAAATATTATACCCATAAGTAATATTGCGAGATTATATGGCAGTTCTGTATTTAATTATTTGAGGAACATACATACTGTTTTCCACAGTACCTGTGAGGAGAAAACTGGTCTTGCAAGATGTGTCAAGCCATAAAAACTGTAAACAATGCACTGCCATGGGGTGGGGAGGGTGGGGGAAGGGAAGTCATTATCTCTGGCCCCAGGACAGGTCATTGGATATGACCTGGGGACCCTCAACACCTGGGGCCCTGCCTGTAAGCCCACGAAAGGGGGTGGAACTGTATCTGCAAGACAAAGACCCCAGAAGGTTATAAAGAGTGAAGCCCTCTGCATCTTTCTTCACTCTGATTTGGAAATTATTCCTAACACTAGAGCCCGGTGTTAATGAACGGGGTCCCTCCCTTTCTCTAGGAAGCGTGCTTGGTGTTTCTTTGGTCTTCTGCAACACCTGCACCATTTATAGGCCCAACAACAGCACACAGTTTCCAATTTCTCCGCACACTCGACAGCACTTGCTACCTTTCATCTAAACTAATAAAAGTGGAATAGTAAAATTAACCATTTCTACGGGACGCCCAACAGCCAATCAGAGCGACTGTATGCAAATTAGCCCAGCCAACATGGCGGCCGCCACTCACGGACCTGAGTAAACGTTTAGGCAGCATCCGTTGCAGCAGGAGCGAGAGGGAAACTGTTTTCGGCCCTCGGCAAGCAGCCTCCGAAACATGTTTCAATAATGTATCAATCACAGAATCCTCGGGAGCTGAAGGGAACAGCAGACCTAGTCTGAGTCTAAAAGTATAACATTGTTGCAGTATAGACTCCGTGAGGTGAGGCAGAGAGAGGCTTTGTTACATGTCTAGGCCAGCTTAAAGGAACAGTGTATCAGTTATAGGAGATAAACCCCAGACACCTGCGTCCAGCCAGCCTTGCTGGGACGTTGGGTCAATGGGAGCTGTGGGCAGCCTGAAAGCCCCTCACCCAGCCTGGTCAGGCACACCAGCAGGTGGGCATCCCCCGAGGGCTCCCAGACTGTGAGAGGGCACAGGCCGGGCTGAGGGACTCCCTCCACCCCGAGTGCACAAATTTTTGTGCACCGGGCCCCTAGTTTTTTTTTATAATAGCCATTCTAATGGGTGCGAGGTAATATCTCACTGTGGTTTGGTTTTATATGTCCATTATAATTAATGATGCTGAGCAACTTTTCCTATACTAATTAGCTCTTTGGATATCTTCCTTGGAAAAATGTCTACTCGAGACCTTTGCCCATTTTTAGAACTAATTATTTAGATTTGTGCTATTAAGTTGTAGGAGTTCCTTCTATATTTTGGAAAAAATATATATATATATATGTATACCTTCTAGTACAGTGTGCTAAAGTTTCTTTTGGCTATATGTACTTTAAAGTGAATTTCCTGGAGAGTGTGCTGATGTCTAATGCCACAATACATTGTCAAATTGAGAAATAGCTTATTCATTTAGCAAGTATTTATTGAACAAAATATATTGTGCCAATCATTATTTTGTATCCATGGAATACATCAATAAATGAAAACAAAATAATGCTGCCTTCCTGGAGCTTACATTTAAATAGAGAATACAGACAATACATATAGTCACTAAATTACATAGTATGTTAGAGGGTGATAAGCACAACGAGAAAAATAAAAAGGTATAATAGGCTTAGGAGAATTGGGAGAACTGTTGAGCAGTGGTGCCCAGCAATTTAATTCCATTGACAAAACATTTGAGAAAAAAATTGAAGGAGGTGAGGGAGTTGATCATGCAAATATTTAGTGGAAGAATATTCAAGTAGAGAGAGCATGGGTTCAAAATGTTTTGTGCAAGAATGCCCTTGCAGCTGAAGTGAGTAAGTGTGACATAAAATCAGAAGATAATAGAGTCTGTGGTGACACAGATTATGAAGGAAATTGTTGGTCATCATAAGGACTTTGAGTTTTACTTTTAATGAAATGCACTTTAAAGCATACGAAAGACATGGTCTAACTAATGTTTTCAAGGGAGCACTCCTCATCTGTGTTGTGAAAATACTCTGTAGTGGCAAGGATAAAAGAAAAGAAGATCCAAAAGGAGGCTATTGCAACATTTCAGCTAAGAGTTAATGGTGTTTTGGACCAATTGTAGCATTGACTTTTGTAAGAAATGACTGGACTTTAGGAACATTAGAACAACAAAAATTTCCATGAGGATGTATGTGATGTGCAAAGATAAATAGAAGTCAAATATAGTTCCAAAATTTTGGGTCCAATCATCCAGCAGTTTAAGTTTTCATGACCAAAATGACAAATCTAGAAAGAAAACAGTTTGCTGAAATAACAGAAATAGCATTGTTTTTGATGTTTTTATCAAAGCTTAAAATATCTATATGGAATTTAAATAAAGATGTCAAGTGTGCAGTATTATACTCTTATCTGGAATTTGAGAGAGAGCGAGCTCTTATCTGAAGATGTAAATTTGGGAAAAGTTGAAAATCTTAGATAAGACCGTAAGGAAGTGACTATTGATAAAGAAAAAATGGAACCTAGGGCTGAGTCTTGTGACATTCAAGCATTAAAAGGTCAATGAAAAGAGGAATAACAAACAAAAATAAAGAATGAGTGACTTGAAAAGAAAGAAAAAAAGAAAGAAACCCAATGTCAACAGCATATAAAAGAATAGATAATGATCACTTTAGTCAAATGCTGATGAAAGGTCACATAACATGAGAACAGAATTGACCATTAGGGTTTAGCAACATACCGGTGATAGGTGACCTTGAAAAGAGCTTGTTTACTGGAGTGCTGAAAAGTGAAGGCCTAATTGAAATGATATGAGAGAATGGGAAGAAAGAAATACCAGTTTATAATCCCACCAACAATATTTGAGATCCTGAATAGAATGACAGAAATAGTCATGTCATTTGCCAACCCTCACTCAAGTTATAAACATCCTCAACTTCTATTAATATCTTCCACATTTAGTCAGCAAGTTCTCCTTAGTGACTAACTTTTAAATTTCTTCCCTACACTCTACCCTCAATTAACTGCTCTTGTTTATGCTATGGAAATAGCATTCTCAATGATCTTCCTGTCTCCCCTGGCTATCCAACCACTGCACACTCACTATGCTATTTCTAAAACAAATCTAACTTTTTATAGATTCTTTGGCCCCACATACCACAAGCATATAATGTTAACTGGAGCTCTTTGCTTCATTTTATTGAAATTGATTGAGATTGAGCAACTTAAGTTATGTGTAAAGTTGCTATTGAAAGTGCATAGGAGAAACTTAACAAAGAATGTGAAGGGCCCACACGCTGAAAATCACAAAGCATTCTTAAAAGAGGTTGAAAAAAGCACAATAAAATGGAAAGGTATTCTGTGTCCGTGGATTGGAAGGATTAACATAGTTAAGTAAGCGAGCATTTTCCCGCCACTGTGTGGTAGCGTTCGAAACACTTTCCTTTGTGCAGGGGAACATTACAAAACTTGCACATGTACCGCGTTTCACTGTGTAGTTTAGGAGCGGCACACGCACGACAACGACGTAAAACATTTTTATTTTTGCCGGTTCCAACTAGAGGTTCCAATGTATGTTTCCTCATGTCCATTGACAGTCTCCCTGGTGGATCCGATTTTACTTGTTTCCTGCAATAAATGTGTTAAAATGCCCATATTACCCAAGGCAATATACAGATTTAGTGCAATCTCCATAAAAATCCCAAAGACACTTTTTAAAGAAATACAAAAAAAAAATTATCAGATTTGTAGAACCAAAAAATATCCCAAATAGCCAAAGCAATTCTGAAGAAAGAAAGAAGGAAGCTGGAGGTGTCACACTACCTATCTTCAAATTACAGTAGAGTATCAACAATCCAAACAGCTCGGTATTAGTAGAGAAGCAGACATACAGACCAAAGGAGCAATATTGAAAGCCCAGATGTAGTAAAACCACATGTATATGGGCAAGTAATTTTTGACAAAGGCATAAAAAACATACAATGGAGAAAAGAAAGCCTCTTCAATAAACGGTGCTGGGGGAAAAAAAAACACACGCAAAAGAATGAAACTGGTTTTCTTCCCATGTACTAAAATGAATTCAAAATAGATCCAGGGCCTAAATATAATATCTGAAAAAATAAATTACATAGAAGAAAACATAGGTACTTATGGACCTTGGTCTTAGAGAAGATTTTATGAATTTGACCCCAAAGACAAGGGAAGCAAAAGCAAAAATGAATGAATGAATGAATGAATGAATGAATGAATGAAAATAAATAAATAAATGAATAAAACTACAAAGTTTCTGCACAACAAAAGAAATCATCCAAAACAACAACAACAACAACACCCAAAACAAAACAAAAACAAAAGGCAAACAATTGAATGGGAGAAGGTATTTGCAAAGAACAGCTCCAGCAGGGGGTTAATCTTAAAAATGTGTAAAGAAGTCATACATCTCAACAGCCAACAAACAATCCAATTAAAAAATGTCAGATGACCTGAACAGGCATTTATCACAAGAAGACATACAGATGGCATATATATATATATATATATATATATATATATATATATATATATTCAATTAGGGAAATGGCAATCAAAACTACAAGATACCATAGCACACCTGTTTGAATAGGTATTATCAATAAGACAAGTAACAACAAGTGTGAAAGAGGTTGTGGACAAAAAGAAACCCTCATTTACTGATGTTGAGAATGTAAAGCTGTTTTAATCTTAAAACAGCCACTATAGAAAACAGTATGAAGGTTCCTCAAAAACTTAAGAATAAAGTTACCATATGACCCAGCAAACCTTCTTCTAAGTATATAACCCAACATTTTTTAAAACATTTATTTAGAAAGGTATATGCACCCCATATATTCATTGCAGCATTATTCATGATGGCTAAGATGGAAGCTACCAAAATGTCCTTCAATAGATGCTTGGATAAAGATGATGTGGTACATATATACAAAGGAATACTACTCAGCCATAAAAAGGTGAAATACTATCATTTGTGACAACATGGATGGACCTTGAGAATATAACGCTAAGCAAAATAAGGTCAGAAAAAGCTAGGAACCATGTGATGTCACTCATATATGGGATATAAAAGTGAAACTCATAGACACAGAAAACAGTATGATGGTTACCAGAGGAAAGGGGGGGGGGTAAAGGGTAAAGGGGGATAAATATATGGAGGCCAAAGATAATTTGACTTTGGGTGGTGGGCACGCAATGCAATACACCAATCATGTTTATTGAAAACTATCTAGTCTTATTAACTAATGTCACCTCAATAAATTTAAGTTTAAAATAGAAAAAGTCATTTGAGCAAGTATTATAGAAGGTGAGGGAGTTAACCATACAGATATCTATTAGAAGAACTTTGAAACAAGTAGATAATAAAATCATTTCTAGGAATAAGTTGTGGAAGTTTCTGACTTTGACTAAAGGGA
This sequence comes from Murina feae, assembly GCA_004026665.1. Lineage (NCBI taxonomy): Eukaryota > Metazoa > Chordata > Mammalia > Chiroptera > Vespertilionidae > Murina > Murina feae. The sequence continues at coordinate 24,177 of PVJC01014428.1, forward strand.
AAAGAAAAAATTGCATAACAAGGAATATAGGGTAGAATATTTTCTGAGTCTTCTCATAAGTGAGAATAAGATACAAGTCTAGTCAAGATTAAATAAATGTCAAAGGAATGTCTGTTAGTACTTTTGAGATAGCAAGACAAGGAAAGGATAATAATAATAATGGCTGATATGATGAAATGGTCTAAGAAGGGAGGTTCATGAATGTTTGAGGAGTCTGAAGGTGTTTTTCAGGGAAGACTACTACTGATAAGTCCTCTTTTTTGTATCTTGCCACATCTAAGATTAAATATCACAGTCAATAAACTGATGTAGACAAGCTATTTGCTCATGTTTTATTTATTAAATCACTGGCTCTGAATGTGCTTAATTCTCAAATTTTAGGAGCTCTTGATGTATTGAATTGTCATGACCTTGGGTTATTACTACTAGGATAAGCATTGAAATTTGAAAATGCTAATTTTCTATTGAAAACTCTTCAGTGACCCCCTGATTATAAGATAAAGTTATACTTTTTTGGTGAAATGCAAGTCCCTCACATTCAGTAGCTACCTTTCCTTTTTAGCTACTATACTTAACCCTCTTGTCAGCCATGGCCCATCAGGAAACAGATAGTACACTCACACTGGGTAATTATGGAGCATTTAATAAAACTGTTAAACACATGTTAGATATCATAGTAAAAACAATTCAAGAAAACTACAGCTAAAACAAGATCATAAAACATTATCTATAATTGGTTTATGATGTTTCTTATATGTATTTTTTTTATAAAACTGTCTGGTTGAGACACAAATACAACTTAGGGAAAGGCATACATCTCCAATTGAAATGAAAGCAATCAAAACCGATAAAGTACAATATATATTAAAGATGAATAATGGAATTTAAAAAATTGTCCCAATCTATGAATTATGCTCAAAAATTAATGGACATAGACACATTTTTGTCTTTGGTGACCTTTTACAAATTTGTTCCATAGAAAAGAATATCAGCTAATATTTGTGGACATAAGTTTACTATGTTTTTGTTTATATTGAAAAAAAGAAGTGATAACAGGACTGTTTGCCAGTAAAGGTTGGCCTGATAAAATCTGTCCCCTATAGTTTATATGAGTTGCTAAAGGAGAGCTCCTGGCATAGGTGGACAATGTGTGATGGGAAAGGAAATAATGGATTTAAAGTAAACAACACATTTTTATTCATATTGTTGCACTAAATAGACCTATGAGGTCAGCAGGGCAGAGCATGTTATGATCTGTATGTGACAGCTGAGAAGTCAGAGATTTAGAGTGCTTGCAACTATCTTAGTGTTTCACAGAGTATTAATAATAGAGCTAGGATATGAATCTAAGTCTCCCAAAAGCAGACAGAAGGAATCTTTCATGATATTCAATTTTAGTCAGTCAAATACCAGGTACTGACTGATGCCCATTCAAAGTTAGATGAAAAGGAGTTCCATTATTTAGGAACTCACAATATGTCTTGAAAAGAGAAACATACAAATTTGATAACATAATTCAGAAACTCATTATGAGACACAAACATTTTGAAAATGTAAATCGCTATGTATAGAAACAATGGAAAACAACTGTGATTTAATATGTGTTGATAGGAATCACATGTGGTTAATGTGTCATAAACCTTCCTAAAAGTTTTTTTTTCCTGATTTCTTACCAAGTTTCCCCCCCCAAATACTTTATAAAACACTGATTAAAACATTCTCTGACATGTTAAAGTAATATAAATGAATAAATGAAAGTGGTTATTATAGCAATCTAGAGAAGGAACATATAATTATTCCTGTTACTTGGGTTCAAAATTTAATTACAAATTACATGGAATTTAAAAATATTTCTACAGTGTGGTAAAATTACCTGTGTTATTTTAAGCCTTAAATATCAGTTGTCATGCTCTTCAGTATATTTATGGTACAAGTTGACAATACTATGCCTTAAATATATATGCACTCAGATGTGCAAATATTTTAATGACTAAGGTCTCAATTAAGAAAATCATAGTAATATGTTCCTTCCTCTACCACAAAATATTATTAAATATTCTATTAAAGCACAAGCTGATTAATCGGTATATTATAGTATTCCTTGGAAAAGCATGAATGTATACTTTTATCCTTTTTAGGTTATTGAAATTGTAGTGACATTTTTCACAGAACTAGAACAAATAACCCTACAATTTTATAGAACCATAAAAAAACTTAAATAACCAATGTAATCTTGAAAAAGAACAAATTGGAGGTATCAAGCAACCTGGTGTTAAACTATACCACACAAATATAATAATCAAAATGGTACTCTATGGACATAAAAACAGACACATGGATCTATGGAATAAGGATAGAGAACCCAGAAATAAACCCATGCCTATACGGTCAGTTAATCCATGACAAAGGAGGCAAGAACACACAGTAGGGTATAGACAGTTTATTCAATAAAAGGTGTTGGGAAAACTGAATAGATACATGCGAAAGAATGAAACTGGATTACTTTCTTATACCATAACTGCATGGATTCGTGCACCGGTGGGGTCCCTCGGGCTGGCCTGTGGGGATTGGGCAGAAACTGGTTCTCCAACATCCTCTGAGGGTTCCTGGATTGTGAGAGAGAGCAGGTAGGCTAAAGGACCCCATGTGTCCGTGATTAGGGCTGGGGAGGGACCACGGGAGGGTTCTAGGACGTGTCCAGCCCATCCCACCCAATCCCAATTGACTGTATCCCAGCAGCAAGCTAACCTATCAGTCAGAACATCTTCCCCCTGGTGGTCAGTGTGTGTCATAGCGACTGGTTGAACGGTTGAATGAATGGCCAGACACTTAGCGTATTAGGCTTTTATTATATAGGATATTAGAATAAACTCAAAATGGATTAAAGACTTAAATTAAGACCCCAAACCATAAAACTGCTAAAAGAAAACATAGGCAGTAAGCTCTTTGCTATCACTCTTAATAATACTTTTTGGATATGTCTCCTAGGGCAAAGGAAACACCACCACCAATAAAATAAACAAATGAGACTATATCAAGCTAAAGCGCTTTTGCATAGGGAATTAAATTGTCAACAAAACAAAAGAAAGAACTTACTATATGGAAGAATATATTCATCAATGATAAGTCTGGCAGGGAGAGTATCTAAAATATGTCAGAAACTCATACAACAATACACACAAACACACACAAAATAACCCACCCAATAATCTGATTTTAAAATGTTCAGAGCACCTAAATAGACATTTCTTCAAAGAGGACATGCAAATGACCAATAGACATGAAAAGATTTACTAATCATTAGGGAAACACAAATGAAAACCACAATGGGATCTCACATCACACCTGCCAGAATAACTATCATCAATAAATCAACAAATAACAAGTGTTGGGAGGATGTGGAAAAAAGGGAAACCTCGTGCACAGTTGGTGAGATTGTAAATTGGTTCAGACAACAAGAAAAACAGTATAAAGGTTCCACAAAAGAATTACAAAGAACTACAATATGGCTTAGAAATTACACTTTTGGTTACTTATATGAAGAAATCTAAAACACAAAGTCAAAGACATATGCACCTCTAAGATCATTGCAGCATTTACAATAGCCAAGCTATGGAAGTAATTCAAATGTCCATGGATAGATAAATGAATATAGAGGAGGTGGTACATATATACAATCAAATATTATTCAGCCATAAAGGGAAGGAAATCTTGCCATTTGTGAAAAAATAGATGGATTAGAGGGCATTATGCTAGTGAAATAAATCAGAGAAAGACAATGCCATATGATTTCACTTATATGTGGAATTTAAAGAACAAAATAAACAAACAAAACAAAAGCAAACTCATACAGAGAGCAAACTGATGGTTCCCAGATAGGTGTGTTGGAAAGAAGAGTGAAAAAATTGAAGGGATTAAGAACTACAAGAATTATCAGGGCATAACTATGGAGGAAATTGAAGCAGTTATCAAAAAGCTTCCAGCAAATAAAAGCCCGAGGCCAGATGGCTTCACAGGGGAGTTTTACCAAACATTAAAGGAAGAACTAAAACCTATCCTCTTCAGATTATTCCAAAAAATTCAAGAGGAAGAAACACTTCCAAGCTCATTCTAGAAGCCAGGATTACCCTAATACCAAAACCAGAGAGAGACAACACAATGAAAGAGAATTATAGGCCAATATCCCTCATGAACATAGATGCCAAAATTCTCAACAAAATTCTAGAAAATCAGATCCAGCAATACATCAGAAAGATCTTACACCATGACCAAGTAAGATTTATCCCAGGGATGCAAGGATGGTACAATATCCACAAATCAATAAACGTGATACATCACATAAACAAATTGAGAGATAAAAACCACATAGTTATACCAATTGATGCAGAAAAAGCATTTGACAAAATTCAACACCCTTTCTTGATAAAAACACTCAGCAAGGTGGGAATAGAAGGATCATACTTCATCATAATAAAATTTATTTATGACAAACCCACAGCCAACATCATACTCAATGGGAAGACTAAAACCATTTCCCCTAAGAAAAGGAACAAAAAAAGGATGCCCACTTTCACCACTCCTGTTCAACAGAGTACTGGAAGTATTAGCCATTGTGATTAGACAAGAAGAAGAAATAAAAGGCATCCAAATTGAAAGAGAAGACATAAAACTGTCCTTATTTGCAGAACAAGATACTGTACATAGAAAACCCTAAGACTCCATCAAAAAATTATTAGACTTAATAAATGAATTCGGCAATGTAGCAGGATACAAAATTAATGCCAAGGAATCTATGGCATTTCTATACACCAATAGTGAACTTATAGAAAGAGAGACTGAAATAGCAATCCCATTTACCAGCACACCAAAAAAAACTAAGATACCTAGGAATAAACTTAACTAAGGAGGTAAACGACCTCTACTCAGAAAACTACAGGACGTTGAAAAAAGAGATAGAGGAAGACATAAACAGTTGGAACAACATACCATGCTCATCGATTGGTAGAATCAACATCATTAAAATGTCCATACTACCTAAAGCAATCTATAGATTGGTATTCATTAAAATACCAATGGCATATTTCAGAGACCTAGAACGAACTTTCCAAAAATTCATGTGGAATAAAAAAAGACCCTGAATAGCTGCTGTGATCCTGAGAAAGAAGAACAAAGTGGGTGGGATCTCAATACCAGATATCAAGCTGTATTACAAAGCCACTGTTCTCAAAACTACCTGGTACTGGCACAAGAACAGACATATAGACCAAAAGACTTGTATGCATGCATATGAGCCTAACCAATGGACACAGACAACAGGGGGATGAGGGCATGAATGGGGAGGTGGGGGGATAATGGGAGGATAAGGACACATATGTAATACCTTAATCAATAAAGAAATTTTAAGAAAAGAATTATCAGGGAGATCACATTCTAATTTATGTAAATGTTTAATCACTATGTTATGCACCTGAAACTAATATAATATTGTAAATTTCAAAAGATGTCGGGAAACCTGAGATTCTATAATGCATTTGTTATATTGTGCAAAATCATTTTTCAAAATATTAAACTGTTTTCAGTCGGCCTTTTGTTTCCAATGTCATAAAGTCTGCAATAGAGAGACAAGTATTCCTGCAGAGATTTGACCGCAAGAGGGCCATATGAAACAGTATGTCACTCACTGTTTCCCTCCACTACCCTTATGCTTCAGCGGCTTGCATACTTTTACGGGAACAAAAAAAAATTTTTTTGGATGATTTGAAATTAACAGGTGATCTAATCAGTGAAGAAAAACAGTCTTCTCTTTTGTAGAAGGTTTGTTAAATATTTGTTTCCAAATAGTTCCTAAGCTTTTTAAAGATAGCTCTATTTTCTTCATTTTCTATATAGCTTCCACAGTCTCTCACATGCGAAACATTCAACTAATAGTTAATACAATTCAATTTAATATCATTAACTAATAGTCAGGATATTTAAAAAATGATTTATCCTCTTCAAAGTTGCTTTAATGTTATTTAGAATAAATAGTGACAGTTTTACTGGTTACTATAGCAACCTACAATTCTATTTAAAAATGTGACAATCCATTTTCTCAGAAGGCATTTTAATTAAAACATACTGAAATGTTTACTGAAATGAATATCTAATTTCACCATCATAGCAGGAGGTCATACAAAATAGCTGTCTTATAAAATAAGGAGTACATATCACTGAAAAGGAATTAAATTTGGAAAAAAAATGTCTTTTTGGCTTAATTTTTTTTCAGTAATTGGACTTACTACTTCTACCACCAATACCTATAATTTGGTACTCTTGCACTCTTGACTTAGTGAATCTATTGAAGTTGCTATTACTTCAATATCAGATATGATTTCAGATTTCTTTTCCCTCTCTCTGAGTCTTAAAATTTCACAATGTACCCGTAAACAGACATCCTTTTATTATTTAGACTCAACACAGATATTCTATTTTAAGATTTTTTTAAACCATTTTCATCCTTAGGAAGAATGCCCTCTCCTCTAAGTATTGCTGATGTTTTCTATGTAGGTCACTAATACGTATAATACATGTTTAATTCTTTTTACTCTTTACTAAGCTGATATGTCTCAAAGGCAGGGCTGCACTTGCTTCCCAGCAGCTAACTCCAGCACTCAAAATAATGGGCTCTCCATAGTAGAATTAATGCCTAATGTATACATGCATGCAAAGGTGCATGAGAATGAACCAAGTCACAGAAGGTAATAGTTTATGAAGCGGTTATTTGAGAGACCTCATGAAAAGATAAAAATGAATGTTATATATTTAAGCTTTCCCTGCTGAGTCTCAAGTAAACAATTCTCTTGATTTTTATCTTGATTGTAATTTTTCTTAAAAGTTGTTCCTGTTCAGTTTAGAATATGCTGTTAAGGTAAAAGGGTACTTAGGGAACAGCATGTTTAACATGATATATCAGAATATGCTGTGTGTGCATGTGCGTGTGTGTGCTTAGAGATATTGAAAAAGTTCGCTAAATTATTAGTATGCTTACATCACAGTGTTAACATTTTAACTTGCTTTTCTTTCTTAGTTTAATTTTTAAATTTTATTTGAACTTTAAATTTTATCATATAAATTTTGTTAAATGATTTTTAAATGAAAATATATTAGCAAATATTCCTATTAAATGAAAATATAGTAGTAAAATGCATATAAATACTGGGATTGAAGAATTCAAAATAATAGTATTTTTTAGGTGAAGGGGTTACCATTCTTTTTATTTCTCTTTTTAAAATATATTTTCTAAATAATTATTCAAGCATAACATTTTTTATAATGAGAAAAATATGTTTTAAAATTAACAACAACCCCAATACCCTTTAAAAAAACAAAACAAAGACCAATAAAAATGACTTGCCATTTTTTTACAAAGGGCAAAGAGTAAAATAGAAGGCATAGCACACCAATAATCCAGATGATTTTGTATATTTTAACAATAAAGTCTTAAGTAGATAATGATTACCAACAGCTATCTATAGTTAATGACTTCTGCCTTGCACATTATGAGTGATTAAATGTATTGGTAGACTATTTGCACTACAATTCAACTATATTTAAAATAGACTTTCCATGAGCATAATTGGCTTCAAAAAAAGTAACGAGGTCTTTAAATATTCTTCTCACAATGAAAAAAAATGTAATATAAGAGTTAGGAAAACAAATACGAGCACAAATAAAAGAGATTGCAAGTGGTACATGGAAAATGTACAGATAATATAGTCATAACATTTCTGCTACCATTATTAAAATACTAGAGGCCTGGTGCACAAAAATTTGTGCACTCGGGAGAGTCCTCTTGCAGTCTGGGACCCCTCAGGGGATATCTGCTTACTGGCTTAGGCCTGCATCCGGGGGATCGGCCTAAGCTGCCAGTCAGACACCCCTTTGGCATCCCAGGAGCCCTCAGGGGATATCCATTTGCCAGCAAGGAGTAGGCTTAAGCTGCAGTCAGACATCCTTAGCGCTGCTGAGGCAGGAGAGGCTCCCGCCACAACTGTTGTGCTGGCAAACATCAGCCTGACTTGTGGCTGAGCAGAGCTCCCCCTGTGGGAGCGCACTAACCACTAGGGGGCAGCTCCTGCATTGAGCGTCTGTGGTCAGTGTGTGTCATAGTGACCAGTCATTCCCAGTCGTTCTGCTGTTAGGGTCAATTTGCATATTACCCTTTTATTATATAGGATAAATATTGGCAATCTACAGAAATATTTTTGTGTCCTCAGGTACAAAATAAACTTTTAAAAGAATAATTGAAAATGTTGTCATCTCCTCTATCCAATTCTAAAAAGTTCCAGTAAGAAATTTTATTAAATTACTAGATTATAGAATTCGTGCGCTGGTGGGGGGCATGGCCTGTGGGGATTGGCCCGCTGTGGAAGTGCTGCTCATCGTTCATCTCAGTCAGTCAGATGAGCGACTGTGGACCCTCTCTCTGAGCAGCTGCTCCCTGTCCCAGCATCTTCCGTGGAACCAGAGCACTCGCCTCTTCAGGGGACCCGGTCAGGGCCTGGCACAGGGATAATAGCACTGAGAGGCCACGGAGTAGGCCTCAATTCCACAGTGGACATGAACCCACCTCTCAGTCTGTGGGGTCAGCTCTTCAAGCCCGGTGGCATATTGGGCGGCCTTCAGGTGTCTGGAGGAAATGGCAGAGAGCAAGGAGGAGGAGCCTGGGTCAAGGAAACGATGATCACAGCCCGGGTTCCTGCCCATTGACCCAGGGTTTGCAGCAGGAGCAGCCTCTTATTCCAGGTAGCCAAGTGGTGCTCCTACTGTAGTAATGCACTGACCACTAGGGGGCAACTTCTGGATTGAGTCTGCCCCCTGGTGGTCAGTGTGCATCATAGTGACTGGTTGACCAGTCGTTCTTGTCGTTCTGCCATTCGGTCACTGGGCTTTTATTATAAAGAACTAGAGGCCTGGTGCATGAGATTTGTGCACTCAGGGGGATCCCTCAGCCTAGCCTGCATCCTCTTGCATTCTGGGAGCTATCAGTTGGACATCCTTAGCACTGCTGCAGAGGCAGGAGAGGCTCCCATCACCACCGTTGTGCTTGCCAGCTGTGAGCCCAACTTCTGGACTTCTGGCTGAGCAGTGCTTCCTCTGTGGGAGCACACTGACCACCAGAGGGCAGCTCCTGCATTGAGCATCTGCCCCCTGGTAGTCAGTGTGCATCATAGGGACCAGTCATTCTGCCGTTTGGTCAATTTGCATATTACCCTTTTATTATATAGAATATTCTCCTGTAAAATTCTGCTCATGTTCATTATTATATGCCAAACTTAAAACATATTATCTAATATACAGAGATGGAGCTTCCTATATGCCATTAGTAGATCAAGCACATTGAATTCCTTTTTCATAAGTGGAGATAAATTTGAACTGACCAATCACAGTATTTTACATTGCTTTTGCACATGACATTCTCTATAGCATTTAAGGATTGGCAAGTGTATGAATACATATCTAAATTCTTGCATTCTCAGTATAAGTATTTTTGCTCTGTTTATCCAATTAAGGAATTGGAGATGCAAGAGACTTGGCAAATCACATATAGATAATGAGAACTAAAATTCAAATTCTCTAATTGAGTTTTCTCTCTAATCAACATTATCTTGTCATTACAAGCTAGTTTTCAGCCATAAAGATAAAATGATTAACAAGGTCATGTAAGCATTAAAACTCATTACTACTAAGTGAGAAACTACAGAAAAAAATCACACTGAACTCAGAAGCATAATTATTTTCCTCAAAAAGGTGAATTCTGCTCATTCTCACAAAATGAGGTAAACTAAATGCAGACAGTGTTTTAAAATACATATATTGGTCATTGTTAATTTACTAGAAGCCTGGTAGATGAAATTCATGTGGGGGGTGGGGAAGGAGAGTTCCTCAGTCTGGCCTGAACCCTCTCGAAATCCAGGATCCCTCTTGCAATCCGGGACTGCTGACTGCTAGCTGCTTGCCTGCCTGACTGCCTGATTGCTCCTAACCCTTCTGCTTTCCTGCCTGATCACCCCTAACTACTCACCTGCCTGTCTGATCGCTCTGACTGCTTGCCTGCATGCCTGATTTCTCCTAACTACTTTGCCTACCTGCCTGATCTCTCCTAACCATCTCTGCCTCGGGCCCTGCTGCTGCAGCTTCATCCAGAAGGACATCTGGAATGACATCTGGAAGGTCTGGTCTAGTTAGTATATTGTGCTTTTATTATTATAGATTAATTAATACATAGTAAATTATTTACAGGTAAAATTATATGACTTACTAAATTTGCTTTAAAATATTTATACCAAAAAAGTCTGTCAGGAAGAGCTATTGCTAATAATATAGTACAATATTTATATAATTATATATAATTGAAGTTGGGCAATGGGTGCATGGCACTTTGTTTTATTACTCTATTTGATGAATGTTTGGAAGTTTTCCATAATAAAATATCTGAAAATTTAAAGTAGTACAAATCTATGCCAATCAATTTGAAAACTTAGGTGAAAATAAGCAATTTCCTAAAACATCTTATCAAACCTCATTTTTAAGAAACAAAAATCTTAATAGAGAGAAACCAAGATGGCGGCATAGGTGAAATTAAGCATACACTGACTGAAATAAAGAATAATATACAGAGATCCAACAGCAGACTAGAGGATTGCAAGAATCAAGTCAATGATATGAAATATGAAGAAGCAAAAACCACACAGTTGGAAAAGCAAAAAGAAAAAGGAATCCAAAAATATGAAAATAGTGTAAGGAGTCTCTGGGACAACTTCAAGAATCCCAACATCAGAATTATAGGGGTGCCAGAAGAAGAAAGAAAACAAGATATTGAAAACCTATTTGAAGAAATAATGACAGAAAACTTCCCCTACCTGGTGAAAGAAATCTTCCAAGTCCAGGAAGTTCAGAGAACTCCAAACAAAAGGAATCCAAAGAGGACCACACCAAGACACATCATAATTAAAATGCCAAGGGCAAAAGACAAGGAGAGAATCTTAAAAGCAGCAAGACAAAAGCAGTCAGTTACCTACAAGGGGGAACCCATACAACTGTCAGCTGATTTCTCAACAGAAATTTTGCAGGCCAGAAGGGAGTGGCAAGAAATATTCAAAATGATGAATAGTAAGAACCTACAACCAAGATTACTTTACCCAACAAAGCTATCATTTAGAACTGAAGGTCAGACAAAGAGCTTCACAGACAAGAAAAAGTTAAAAGAGTTCACCACCAAACTAGCATTATATGAAATGCTGAAAGGTACCCTTTGAGAAGAGGAAGAAGAAGAAAAATTAAAGATAAAAATTATGAACAATAAATACATATCTATCAACAAAGTGAAGCTCAAAAAATCAAGTGAATAAAAAAATCTGATGAACAGAATAAACTGGTGAATAGGATAGAATCAGGGGCATAGAAAGGGAGTGGACTGACAATTCTCAGGGGGAAAGGGGTGTTGGGGGTGTGGGAAGAGACTGGACAAAAATCATGCACCTATGGATGAGGACAGTGGGTTGGGGGTGGGATAAGGGCAGAGGGTGAGGTGGGAACTGGGAGGAGAGGAGCCTGGGAGGGAAGAGAAACAACTGTAATAATATGAACAATAAAGTTTAAAATAAAAAATCTTAATAGATATATAACCATTAAAGAAATTAGAACCCATAGGTAAAAATCTACACACACACACACACCCTAAACTTACTCGTCTCAAGTGTTTTTTTCTAGGTGAGACCTATATATTCAAGAAACACTCAATTTCAATTACATATAAATCCTTTGAAAAAGTGGTAAAGTGAGTATACTCTCCAACTCACTTTATTAAGTGGATATAGCACTGATACCAAAGCCAGAAAAGGACAATATGACAAAGAAAATTTGTAGATTAATTTCATATATTATCATAGATGAAAAGTTCTTAATAAATAATAGAACTTATTTAGCAATACATAATACAAGTAATACAAAAGAATTTAACATCAGAAGATCTCTTGTTTTGCTTTAGTCAGTATATAAGGAAAATATGATAATCTTAATTTAAAAATGAAGAAAAAACATTGAACATGATTAAATGTGCATTCATAGTAATTAATAATAACTAGGGGCCCGGTGCACAAAAATTTGTGCACTCGGGGGTCCCTCAGCCCAGCCTGTGTCCGCACAACCTGCCACCTGCCACCTGCCACCCGCACATCTCGCCCCACCCAACCCACACACATCACCTGCCACCCACTGATCAGGCTCCCCACCCCCACACCACCCGCCACCCCACCCATAGGCTCCCCACCCACACCC
>PVJC01014429.1:0-36486 GCA_004026665.1 Murina feae
CCCCCACCACAAACCCGTTCATGCCCTCATCTCCCTGGTCTCTGTATCCATTGGATATGCTTATATGCATGCATACAAGTCCTTTGGTTGATCCCCAACTTCCAGCACTAACTGATCTCTGAATAGTTCATTGTTTATTTTAAACATTAGGTAATAGTTCAACCTCCTGATGTTCTTCCATAATCTCTGGCCTCACCTGGTTTCTCCTTCCAGGATATATGTGTCTTCGATGACACTTGTAGCCTTTATATATGTGATCAATTAGTTTAGATTTTCTTCTTCAGTCCAGAAAAATGAACCACTCCCACAGGACAAGGACCAACCTTCCTCTGTTGCTGCTCAGTGATAAACTCCACTCCTCTCCTGTAGGCAAACACACTGTGGATATTTGATTCCACAACCACAATGGAATGCTTTCTGAGTATCTCGGTATTGAGGGAGGGAAAAAAGAAGGGGAACAAATTGAGGAGGTAACAAAGATCAATGAAGGGTTAACCTTTTATTTTTCTTTCCCTCTTCTCTTCCTCACCACCCAATTCTAAAGATGAGGATTTGTGATAAAAGGGCCAGGCTGAGACCTTATGCTGACCACCTGGGGCTGTTGGTTTTGAGCAGAGGCATCCTAGCTTATGTTAAAAGGCCCAAATTAAGTGCATTCAATATTTAATCAGGCACAATGGCCAATAAAACATGCCAATTAATAAGATCCTTACCGTTCCTCAACAGTCCTGGAACGAATGGGAAAATAAATAAAAAAGAGAATATTTTCTTTTTCTAAACTTAGTAGTGCATTTTCATCTTTACTCACTCTGTAATAATGGGATGTGGAACACATACAAACATATATGCAAAAAAATAAATTAGAAATATATAATATTAGGCCTGGCTAGTGTGGTGCAGTGGTTGAGCATCGACCTATGAACCAGGAGGTTATAGTTCAATTCCTGGTCAGGGTACATGCCCCATTTGTGGGCAAGCAAGAGGCAGCAGATCAATGATTCTCTCTCATCATTGATGTTTCTATCTCTCCCTCTCCCTTACTCTCTGAAATCAATAAAAGTGTATTAAAAATAAATATAATGTTAGATCAATGTTTCTCTAAGTGAAACACATAAGATTCTATATAGGAATTACCTAGAGTACTTACTAAAAATATTCTTATCTCCTCACAAAACATTCTGAATTTGAATTTCTATTTATAGTGGTCTCCAAATCCACAATTTTAAAAACAGATATTCCAATGATCCTTATGAATTTTATAATTCAAAAATGATTGCTTTTATCTAGGTAGTCATTTGATATTGAGAGGGTTGTGTATGTTTGCTTGAATGTATGTGTGTGTGTTTGTGAAATATGTGGCTCCATAAATCATATTCAGTACCAACATTTTCCTCCAAGCTGTGAATTCAGAAAAATACTTCTTCTTTATGGGTTAACAAATGTTGAACACACAGAAAAATACACATGTATGTATGCACAAGGGTTTGTGATCAAATATATTTAGCAAACTCTGTACACGCCTCTTTTGGAGATTCCCAATTCACATTAGCATATTAAAGGCTCTGAGATCCTATAAAGATGTGATGGTTCTCAAATCTTTCAGCAACTGTTTGTTGGATTATTTATTATTTTTGTCAAAACGACAAAAATAATAGGACAGTTTGGGAAACACTGTTCTACTCAAATATTATGAAGAGTCTTAATTGTAAAACATTATGAAATCTGTCTCTTTGTTGACTTCAGATACTTCTGCACAGTTGATGCTAGTTTGGAGGGAAGTTTTTGGTTTTTTCTCTATCTAGCTGTAAGTATAGAAACATGGTCTCTGTGTTGAATAAACATAAATTTATACCTGCAGACATATGAACATAACTTTTAGGCTTTCAGTAGATATTAAAATATGTTGTCTTAATTATGCAATCTACTAATAAGCTTAACACCTTAATATCCAGAAAGCAACTGACTGGAACACTTTCGTTCTGTACTCTAAAATTTTTACTTTTGGTGTTTGAGAATAGACTCCTTTAACAGCCACTTAAGTGTGAGAAAATACACAGCTTTAACCTACATTGAGAATTTAAAAATAGCAATGCTAGAGAATAGAATTAAATGTGTATATCACCAGATATATATTTCAGACAAACTCTTCCCTCCTTTCTTTCTTAAAAACCATGGGAATGACTGTTACAGGACATTTTATGTCCTAGTTTTAATTTTTAAGGACCATTTACTTTATTTCCTTCCACATGCCAGAAAAACAATCATATATTTATATATTTATATATTTATGGATTTGGTCATGAATTTCTTCGTCCACATCCATTTCTCCTTTACTTATAATTTAGCTGTCTACCGACATTCTGCAACTTGTTCTTAAAGATGCAATGGTGGTGAGTACTTCTCCACTGAGATGGGACCAAGTGGAGAGATTTCTCCCAAGTAGATTTCTCCCATGATACTGAGCATAATGAGCATGTAGGAACCTCAGTGCTGGAATGAGTCTCACCTGGAGAGGCTGGCTCCAGCGTCCTTATAGTCTGAGGATGGTAGCCTTTATATATGTGATCGATTGCATACCTAGTGAGAAAGGCTTTGGGTATTGTATCTTTGGTGGTGATTGGTGATAAGGGCCATACTCGTTCAGGTTCAACACACATGCATATGTACTGCCACTTCCATCCATTCTTCAGTCTAGAGAAGGAAGCAAAAAGTGTGCTCTGTGGACATCCTAAAGGGAGGAAAAGGGAGATGTTTGTCTCTGTGGTCAATAGTAATGTGTTACTCTAGTCTGAGTCAAGAAAACATTGTTTTGGGCGTGGTCAGCAGCAGTCAGCATTCTTAGAGACCCTGTGCTGCTAAGACAGGCTAGGCCTCAAAGGAGCCTCAGGTCTTCTCTGAGATCATGAGTCTGGATTTTATAAGCCTTCACAGAAGTGACCAGCTAGTCCACTTTACCATCAATAACGCCACTCAAAATTCAAACTCACACTTGCATCATCATAACAAAATAGCTTATATTTTAGAGTCTAGATGCTTTAATTATTTCCTCAAGAAATTGATGACTAGGTAAGGAGACTCCTAAAATAATAGGCATCCAGGCACAGGGGAATACTCTGAGCATTTTCATTAGCTTTACCAACCACCCCGTCCCTTTTCTGGGCACCACTTTTGCTCATTTGTTTGCAAATATTACAACTCTCCAGTCTCTCTGAACATGAAACGGACTGTCCTTCACATACTTCATACCTTTCCTCTACTTCCAGAGGACTATGGGGTAAACAAGAGAGGGTAGGACTTAGAAAAGTTGATCTTGATTAAATGTGCACAATATAGTAACTAACCATGCTACTTTTTCTTAGCACCATTACTTAGATAAGAATTTTTAATATTAAGCATAGAATCAGATACAACTTCTTATCTATGTAATTAAATGTGACATTAACATTTGAGATAAACATAAAGTCACTTTTTTCTTGCCATTTTTTTAAATGAAGAGATGGCTGATATAAATAGGAGCCTCATATTTATTTTATCAGGTAGATTTTTGGGGTATCAGGTAGATTTTTTTAAAAAAATCTGAGATGGAGCAGAGAACTTAACATTATCTGTTGTGGAAAACTATCCTTCATAGTAGAATCTATAGTTTTTCCGTTCCCATTTTTGTTGTTGCTTCTTGGTATTATTAAGTACTTCTGTGCAATGAATTCTGTAATAATTACATGCACTATATGCAGTGAGACTCAGAAAAAGTGTGCAACAGCGTGCTTAGAGTCGTAAGAAAGTCCACTACTATGTAAAATGGGCATTAGAAGGCAAGCTTTTTGATATCTTTGTACAAGGTACTTACCATACTACCCAACGGCTCACCTTGTGGTTTCTCTTTCAAAATGTAAGGCATATCATTAGTGGAAAAAAGTGAAAGAAATAAGGTCGATACATGAGAGGGAAAATGTAGCAACATATGAACGAAGACTTTAATGAAGAACATAGATTAAAAAGTAGTTAGGTTCTATTGTTTTTCTAATGCTATGTGACCAACAGCCCCCAGATCTTAGTTGCTGCCAACGAGTTAATAACTCTCACAGCGGGCTGATCGGGTTCATATCTCTCATATAGTTGTAAGAAGGTTGCTGCTGCAGAATGTTATCTGGAAGGACCTCTTAGGATGGGTATCCAAGATGGATTCTTTACTCACAAGGGTTGTCCTTAGCTGATGTGAGAACAGCCTGGATGTCTTTTGCTTTCTGTATGGCTTCTCAGCCTGACAAGCTTGGACCTCCTCACACCACAGCAGCCTCACTATAGTTGAACTATTTACATGGCTCTGGCTTCTCCAATGCAATGTTCTAATATGCCGAGGTTGAAGCTTCGGTTTCTTACCTTCTAGCCTTGGGAGTCACACATCCTCACTCCTGCTACATCCTACTGATTAAAAGAAGCTCACAGGAAGGTGGAGTTCACGGGAAGGGCCATCTTTGGAGACTGTCTATCACAGTCAGTAACAGTGTTTCTCTTACTGGAATCTCTCATATCTTTTTCCCCTAAAGTATATCTTATGTAAAATATCCATGTATCCCAGAAGAAACTGAAGCTCAGGTGGGAGAAAAGTCTTTCTGCTCACAACAATAAGAATCAGTAACTATATCTTACTACTTTTAGACAATCAAGATGTCCCAATATTTTAACAAGTAATCTAAACAAAAATCTAAAAATACAAAGTAGTATAGGGAAATTATGTCTCATCTGAAACAATATATAGGAATCAACTTGATAGAATTGAGAGAAATCTTCCAAAATGTTTGTAAGACAGGAATTTTTAAATTTCATATTTAAAAATTAAAAAATGATAGTGTGTGAAACTAGATAAAAATGTTTTGATTTCTTACTATATTTCTTTTTCTGTTATTTCATTGGGAAAATTGTTATGGGAGTTTGCAATGACATATTTCACCATATACTTAATCAGAATGCTTTCGTTTGAAATATTTTTTTTGTCAGGTAGAGATGACATGGGTAGTAATATTTTTATTAAGCTGAGGTATTAAAAGCAAAACTAGAGATAGCCCATCTCAGATTTCCCATAGATAACCCTAGAACGTGTACATAGTGACAGAAACTATTCAGAACTATCTGTGAGCGCTGTTACTCCTGCTCTGTGAATTCCTAGTAAGGGGCATGTCACCACTATGAGGAGACTGCGTGCTCCATTGTTGAGAAATGCATAGTGCACAATGGAGACAGGGTCTGTGGGCACAGCAGCTGCATTTGACCAATAGGCTTGCAATGGGAGAACTCCCATCGGAAAACTCAGCATACTCGGAGAGAAAGAATGCTTTATTTTGCAATATAACATTGAAATATGTCAAGCACATGAACTGAGACTCGCTGGGCTGATATGCGTTCTGAGAATATAAGAAAGAAATTGCTAAGGCTCAGGAACATGCCCATTCTATGAATAGAGATTGACTCTGCTGCCAAGGGAAGCCATTTGCTTGGGTTTTAGGTGACACATTCCCACTCTTTACTTTACCAAGAAAAAGGTTTGGAAAGCAAACTACTTGAAACGTTTTCCCAGAGGCTTCCCAGGAAAATAAAACCTATCAAGCATCACATTTATTTTAGAAATAGTTTCTCTCTGCCTCAGGAAATTCTGCTCTAATGTCATTGGAAGCACCTGTCATCTTCTTTCACCTTTTCCTGTCAGGCTATCTGTGCCTTTAAGGTAGGTCACCTTTCTTTGGCATTCTGCTTCATGATAAGTTTGGAAGCTAAATTTCTTCTTCCAAACAAGCTTTCTGTGGGATTGGAGGCTTCTTCCCTTGCCCCCGTTGGCTCCACACAACATTTCCCATGGCATGGCCAAACTGCTACTCTCAATCATATATTTATCCAAGAAGATATTTCCATATTATGTGATATAAACATTTCCTTTTTAAATATTGTACATTCGCATTTTATTAAACTTACTTCTCGAACAACCACTATGAGGAAGAAACGGGGTAAAGGAGTCAGGGAGCTAGACTTGCCCTTGCTGCCCCTGAGTGAGGTTGGGGAAAACAATGCCAGGAAGAAGGCAGAGGGGTTTCTGCATAAACAGAACTAAGGTCAGGTAATGCTCTGTTAAAAATAACCCTGGTGGGGGTTTCCCCTTGACAATGTAGAAACAGCTTCCCACTGCCTCTGAGACTCTTGGCCCAACTCTGCTAAGGTAAAATAAATGCATTGTTTTTGTAATTTTTGTATCTCTCCCCCGTCCCTACCCCAGATGTTTCCTACCTGGCGTAGGAGAAAATGACCTTTTTTGGATTCAGTAAGCAAGGTTGAGCCTGGCCAATATGTTTTTGTTTTATTATTCTAGAAACATTTCCTAGAGCCTCTCAAGGTTAATCAAGTACACTGGCATCTTCTATGGGGGTTGCAAAATCTAATTATTATTCCTTGTGGTTACCATGGCAGCTTCCTCAACCCTACGTTTAGAACTCCTTCTGAGAGGGTGAACGAGTTCCCTAGCCATGTGCATGTGGAGAGAGTCCCTCTGCCTCTTCTCAGATTCTGAAGGGTAAAAGGAAAAGAGGAAAGAGCCCCTTTGGTTGCAATGACTGCTGAGATCTGAGCTTTCTTTTATTCTAACTATGTTTTGTTGATTACGCAAAAGGCAATGGTTTAATATTCACATAATGTTCAATAGAGTGTCCAGATGAAGTAGAAAAGATTTTATTTGAAAGGGGTAAGAGATAAGGGGAAAATTATTACCACCTTGCTTTGCCTTGAGAGCAGGGATAGATATTCACATTGATCATATATCTTCAGAGAAGAATGAGTAGGACGTCACCTTTATGTTTATATTTATAATAATAAAAGCATAATATGCTAATTAGACTGAACAGCCAAACAACCTTCTGGATGTCATTCCGGACATCCTTCCAGAAGAAGCCACGATGGCAAGGGCCGAGGCAGAGGTGGTTATGGGTGATCAGGTAGGCAGGCAGAGGCAGTTAGGGATGATCAGGCAGGCAGGCCAGTAGTTAGGAGCCAGTGGTCCTGGATTGCGAGGGGCATGTCCAACTGCTGGTTCAGGCCCTATCCCTCAGGGGTCCCAGATTGTGAGAGGGTGCAGGCCAGGCTGAGGGTCCCTCCCCCATGCATGAATTTTGTGCACCAGGCCTCTAGTTTATAGATAAAGGGGTAAAGGAGATAATTTGAGAGTAACCATTTATACTCTGACTAGTTTAGCAAATGTAGGCCAATGATACTCTAACAATACAATAATTCCAAAAGAAGATAAAGACCAGGCTAGTGACCTAGTAGTTTCAAAAAGAGGATCAAAGTTTAGTTGGTAAGAATTGAGGCTGGTGCTTTGACCACCACAGACTATTTACATTTTTAGAAAAAATGACTAAGACTGGGGGACACAACTGAAAACCAACTTGTAGTTTTTGTGCCCCATGAAAGAAACAGAGGCCTGAACCACTAAGTTCAACTTACTACGATTGTTTTAACTAAGAGTAGAATTATGTAAGAATGTGACTGAATAATAGCAATTCTAGGATGTGGGGTTATGCTCCCCAGAAGATGTATTGAATTTTCTGGGGTGAAGGTGTGGCAGACATTACTGGTTGCTTACCCCAAAGCCATTCCTCAACCCTTTATGCTTTGCAGCCTTCTTAGCTTATAGTCTGTAAAGTTAGGTCTCTTTCACTGCGGAAGTGGGTATATAATCTAGCTCTCAACATTGATGTATAGGGGAAATTTCATAAGGGGAGTTTCTGGAAAAGATAATTTCTAGTTGTTCCTCTTCCCAGCCTATATGTATACATGATGATTTCTGGAGGTTAGGTAGTCATTTTATTTCTGGGAAAGAGGAGGTGGTAACATGCATGTGGATGTTACCCGCGCCTTATAAATAGTTCAAAATGGAAAGAAAGCATGACCTTTACTAAGCCTACCCACTAGTTGCCTGCCTCCAGACTTCAGTTTTACTGCATAAGAAATGCCCTCCTGGTTCAAATAGCTGCTATTTGGATGTTAATACTTGTAGTCAAAATCATTTCTTACTGATAAAGTATATGTCTGTTCAAGGCATTGGGTGAAAGGCAAAATACACGGGAACATAAAGTTATCGCAAATGTGAGAACTGGGTTTTTAATTTCCTGTATGTTCTCAGAACTCTGTCACTCAAATATTCCTTTGGTTAACAGACTAATTATCAGAAGTAGACAGGGTTAGTGTTCTGAATACAGCCTTATAAATGAGGGAACTGGAACACGGAGGTAAAGGGACTTTATATAAAGCAACAAAACCTGTGTTAGCAGACCTGAGGCCTGAACTAAGTTCTTTGATTCTTTGTCTAAGACCCTCTACTCAGTTATGTTGCAAGTTAAAGAAAAAAAAAAAAGGCTTTGTATCACAGGAATGGATGACAAATGATGATGATTTTCTGTTATGTTTCAAACTAGAGGCCAGCAATACACTAAAGAAAGCATTTCTACCTAGGCTTTCTCCATGTTCTTTATAAAAGAGAATTCATGCAATTACCCCAGAGAACTACTTTGCTACAACAACCACCTGGATCCTGGTTGTGGTAAAAGTGTTTACTGAGTTACTGAGTTAGAAATCTCACACTAAATGGTTTCTAAACGGAACTAGAGAATGTTGCAGCAGAACCATTATAGCTCTAGTTTTCCTGTTTTTTTTTTCAATTCAGACCCCACCACAGAGTCACACACTCTTCTGGGAATACATGGTTTGCAAAGAGAAAGTCCATTCAGTTCATAGCTAGTCGGCAGAAACGAACAAATTGGAAAGTTTGCACGTCGATCCTACAAACTCTTAAATGGGCTAATAACTTTTGTAGAAGTCTGTTATACAGAAGGATCAAGTATAGTGTTTTTTTCAAACGGCCTTAGAAATAACAAAACTTTAGTATGTATCTGTCAATAATCACTTTAAATGTGAATGGCTTAAAAGCTACAATCAAAAAACATAGGGTAGAGTTCCAAATGGCAGTGGAGTAAAGTGGAAGTTACACAGATATGCTCCCAGGACTAAACTGGGATTACAGCTAAAATACAGAAACACCAACCCGAACAATCACCTGGAGACCAGCTGGAGAGAACCCTGATAACCAAGGATGGAAAGTGGAGACTGCACAGAGACTGATAGGAAATGTGGAAACGTGAAAGGGCTGGCCATGCTGGCACAGATAGCAGCTGAAGGTTCACAGAGATCTCAGCTGTGGTGGGGGAAGGGTTCCTACTGAGAACTCTGAGGTCTAAGCTCCAAACTGGGTTACCCAGCACCAGAACTGAGAAGAGTGCCCATAAAACATCTGGTTGTGAAAAGCAGCAGTGTTGCTGTTTGCCAGAGGAAAACGGCTGGAAATGCAGGGACCTTCTTAAAGGGCTAACACACAAAATTTCTTGTGCAGCAAACTGAATTTAGCAATACATTAAAAAGATCATACACCATGATCAAGTGGGATTTATTCCTGGGGTGCAAGGATTTATTACAGAGATGTTTGCTTTCACAACTCTTATTCAACACAGTCCTGAAGTCCCAGATACAGCAAGTAGACAACAAGATAAAAATAAAAGGTATTCAAATCAGAAAGGAAGAAGTGAAACTGTACAATATCTGCAAATTGGTAAATGTGATATATCACATAAACAAAATGAAGGAAAAAAAACACACGATCATATCAATAGATGCAGACAAAGTATTTAAAAAAATCCAGCATCCATTTATGATAAAAATTCTAAGCAAAGTGGGAAGGGAGGTAACGTATGTCAACTTAATAAATGCCATATATAACAAACCACAGCAAACATCATACTCAATGGGCAAAATCTAAAAAAATTTTCCTTAAGATCAGGAACAAGACAGGATGTCTGCTTTCACAACTCTTATTCAACACAGTACTGGAAGTTCTAACCACATCAATCAGACAAGAAGATAAAAATAAAAGGCATCCAAGTTGGAAAGGAAGAAGTAAAACTGTCATTATTCACAGATGATATGATACTGTATATAGAGAGCCCCAAAGAGTCCATGAAAAACTACTAGAACTGATAAATGAATTTAGTAAAGTAGCAAGATACAAAATTAATATTCATGAATTGGTGGTATTTTTATATACCAAAAATTAACTATCAGAAAGGGGAACTAAGAAAACATTCTCATTTACAATTGCATTTAAAAAGTAGCTAGGAGTAAATATAATCAGAGTTAAAAAAAATATCTGTACTCAGAAAATTATAAGACACTGAAAAAAGAAACTGAGGAGGATACAAATAAGTGGAAGCATATACCATGTTCAGAAATAGAAAGAATTAGCATCACTGAAATTCCCATTGTTCCTAAAGCAATCTATAATTCACCATAATTCCTATTAAAATACAAATGGTGTGTTTCACAGAACTAGAATAAATATTCTAAATAATTACATGGAACCACAGAAGACCCTGAATAGTCGCAGCATTCTTTTTAAAAAAATATGTTTTTATTGATTTCAGAGAGGAAAAGGAAGGGAGAGAGAGATATAAACATTATTGATGAGAGAGAATCATTGATCGGCTGCTTCCTGCATGCCCTCTACTAGGGATCGGGCCTGCAACCTAGGCATGAGCCCTTGACCAGAATCAAACCTGGGACACTTCAGTCAGCAGGGTACACTCTATCCACTGAGCCAAACCAGCTAGGCAGTCTCAGCATTCTTGAGAAAGAACAAAGTTGGAGGAATCATGCTACCTTACATCAAACTATTGTACAAGGACATAATAATCAAAAGAGCATGGTGCTGGCATAAAAACAAGCCTATAGATCACTGTAACACAATGGAGAGCCCAGAAATAAACCCATGTCTTCATGGTCAATTAATATTTGACAAAGGAGAAAAAAAATATCATGGTGTAAAGATAGTCTATTCAATAAATAGTGTGGAGAAATTGAACCGATACAAGCAAGAAAATGAAACTAGACCACTGACTTACACCATACACAAGAATAAACTCAAAATAAATTAAAGACATAAATGTAAGACTAAACCATAAAAATCCTAGAAGAAAACATAGGCAATAAAATCACAAACATTTCTTGTAGCAATATTTTTTTTTCTGATATATGTCTTTGGGCAAAGGAAACAAAGGAAAAAATAAACAAACAGGATGACATCAAATTAAAAATTTTTGCACAGAAAAGAAAACCATCCACAAAATGAAAAGACAAACTACAGAACTGGAAAACATATTTTCCAATGATACATGTATTCCAAGAGATTAATCTCCAAAATTTATAAAATTCAACACTAATAAAAACAAACAATCCAATTTTAAAAAGGACAAAGGACCTGAATAGACACTTCTCCAAAGAAGAAATACAGATGGCCAATAAACATATGAGTCACGAATCATCAGAGAAATGCAAATTAAAACCACAACGAGATATCACCTGTCCGAATAGCTATCCTATATAATAAAAGCCTACTATGCAAATTGACTGAATGGTAGAACAACAGGTGAAATGATTGGTTGCTATGACATGCACTGACCACCAGGGGGCATTTGCTCAACATAGGAGCTGCCCCCAGCCCACAGGCCCCAGGCCAGCCAAGGCAGGTGCCAGAAGGGGCCCCCAGATTGCCCTACTGATCACCCCACAGATCAACCATGATCACTGGTCATGACTAGGGACCCTACCCATGCACGAATTTTGTGCACCGGGCCTCTAGTTATTAATAAATCAACAAACAAGTGCTGGTGAGGATCCAGTGAAAAATAAACCCTTGTTTACTCTTGGTGGTAGTTCAGATTGGTGTAGTCACTGTGGAAAGCAGTATGGAGGTTCCTCAAAAAATCAAAAATGGAACTTCCTTATTACCCAGTAATTCCACTTTTTCAAATACATCTGAAGAAACTGAAACACTGATTTGAAAGAACATATGCACATTGCAGTGTTATTTATAATAGCTAGTATTTAAGAAGCAACTCTAGTACCCATCAGTAGATGAGTGGATTAAAAAAAAAACTGTGGTATGCAATGGAATACTACTCAGCCATAAAAAAGGAAATTTTATCTTTTGCAACAGCATGGATGGACTTGGAAAGTATTATCCTGAGTGAAATAAGCCAGTCCGAAAAAGACAAATAACATATATTTTTACTTATATGTAGAATCTAATGAATAAAACAAACAATCAAAATAAAACAGATTCATAAATACAGAAAACAGACTGACAACTGTTAGAGGGAAGGGGTTTGGAGGTCTTAAGCAAAAGTGAGGGATTAAGCAAAAACAAAAACTCATAGACACAGACAATAGTGTGGTGATTATCAAAGGAAAAGGGGTGTGGATAGTGGTAGAAGAGAGTAAAGGGGTGATAAATGGTGATGAAAGGAGTCTTGATTTGGGTGTAACACACAATACACTATATAGATGATGTATTATAGACTTGTACCCCTAAAACCTATATAATTTTATTAATCAATGCCGTTCAAAAAAGTTAATGAAATAAAAATAAATAAATGAATAAGTAACAAAACTTACGTGCTTTTCTTTTATCCTGGTAATTTGTTTTATTTTGTGATTATCCTTTTATAAAGCAGAAAAAGGTATTAAATGTGCTTTTGAAATGAATGTTAATAGTTCAACAAAATAACCCACAACTATAAATATTCCATATTTTACCTCGCAAATGCATCAGTAATGTTGAGGATATAACCAGAGGCAGCAAAAATTCTGAAATAAATAGACCCCCTACTATGACTTATACTTGGCAGGTGCGTATTTATTGAGAAATTTATCATTTCAGATAATCTGAAAAAAAAAGTATTCTTAGATCATATTTGGTGTTCCTATAGATTGATTTGGGGGGGGGGTGGCTGGATTAGGGGAATATTTTTAGTATATCAAAATATTTGATATGTTATTTTTGCAACACAGCTCACCACATACAGGTCATGAGATTCATGATACAATATACATTGGGATGTTATAGGGGCAAATTCGCGTTTTTGTTTTATTTTTTCAGAGAGTAGCTTTTTTTTTCTGAGTGGAAATATCAGAGAGGCTAAAATGATTTTTTCCTAATAGACACCATTATAATTTGTGGTTTTAGAACATGGTACAGCTTAATCAGTTCAAACACAACAGTCTGAACCATGACCAATTGCAACCTCCATTACCTAGTGATTCCCAAAGTAGTGAGATAATATATAGAAATGCTGGAACATAGGAATGAGCAAGACCAATTGCTGGGATTAAATAAAGTTATGAATTAAGAGAGAAAAGGGAAAGGCCTAGGAATATAAGTAAAATTTTTAAAAATGGAGAGAAAATTCAGCAATAAGCAAAAATCATATTTTTGCACTGTGTGCTAATTATCCACATGATGATTAATTTATTTCCAGTGACAATCTCTCCTTGCACTTCTGCCGTATATCCCTGTTAGTTCAATACATCTTTCAATATTTCTAATTATTTGGAAAAATGCTCACTCTTTAAGTCATCTACTGCTTAATTGCTTGATTCATTCATTCTTTATTTATTCAACCAGATATTTGTTAACTGTTTATTGCATTATTTTAATAGAATTAAGTTAAGTCTTAAAAATACAGATAGACACAAGTCACTTTCCTTACGGCCTGATTGGGAGGAGAGAAGATACACTGAATATTGGATAACGAATTAGCAATACCTTTAGAGGTATTCTGATACAGTATGTGCAAGACACAGAGGGAGAGTGTTAATGCCCAGCACTGGACACTTCCCATCACCTCCACTGCTACCTCCTTGGTCAGATCCACACCCTCCTGGCTAGATCGTTGCAGGAACCTCCTCACTACTGTCACTGCTTCTGCCTTTGTCCTGCTGCAGTTCCTTCTCAGGAGAGCAGTAGATCAATCCTTCTGAAATATAAGCCAGCTCTTAGCACGCCTGTGACCATTGAGGGCTCCTGCTTTCACTCAGAGTAAACGCGATGGTCCTTGAAATGGTTTGTGAGGCCCCATAGGCTGGGGGCCCATCTCCCGTTTACCTCCTCCTTGCGGATTGCATCCATCCACCCTGTACGGCCTTTGCTCTAAAGCTCCCTCTGTTAGGAAGGTGAGCTCCTTCACTTTCTCTTCCTCTTTTCAGGTATCTTCTCAAGTCCCACTCTCTCAATGGGCTACACTCAGACCAACGGCCCCCTTCTACACATATTCCCTATTTCTCTTATGCTGCTCTAGTGTTTAAATTTTCCCCACTTAATATGCTGCATAATTTATTTACTTATTCTCATTGATGATAGTGTTTATTTTGTTTGTATTTCTACTCCGGAATGGAAGCTGCATAGAGCAGGGACTCTCTCTTTTGTTCACGAGAATATTCTAGCCATGGAGAAGGTATAGTAGGCGTGCAGTGAAAATGTTTTTGGTTGAAAAGTAAGAGGTTTATTCTGCCTGAAGGACAGGTTGGGAGGAGATTAAGAAAAGGTAGCCTGAGCAAAGTGTCAGATGTATGTCGTAGTAATACCTTTACCAATACAGCTCCTAGGGCAATGGAAACGAAGGAGAATAAACAAATGGGCTACATCAAAATAAAAGGCTTTTGCACAGCAAAAGAAACCATCAACAAAACAAGAAATCCCACTGCATGGGAGAACATATTTGCCAATGTTATATCCAATAAGAGCCTAATCTACAAAATTTATAGGCACTCATACATCTTAATGAAAGGAAAATAAACAATCCAATCAAAAAATGGGAAAAAGACTTAGACACTTTTTGAAAGTGGACATACAGAAGGCCAAGAGTCATATGAAAATATGCTCAAAGTCACAAATCATCTGAGAGATGCAAATCAAAATGACAATGAGATACCACCTCACACCTGTCAGAATGGCTATCATCAACAAATCAACAAATGGAAAGTGCTGGCAAGGATGTGGAGAAAAAGGAACCCTCATGCACTGCTGGTGAGAATGCAGACTGGTGCAGCCACTGTGGAGAACAGTATGGAGTTTCCTCAAAAAGTGATGCCACTTCTAAGAATATATCCCAAGAAACTAGAAACACCAATAAGAAAGAACATATGTACCCTTAAGTTCATGGCAGCACAATTTACAATAACCAAGATTTGGAAACAACCTAAGTGCCCATCAGCAAATGAGTGGATTAAAAACCTGTGGTACATCTACACAATGGAATACTATGCTGCTGTAAAAAAGAAGAACTCTTATCATTTGCAATAGCATGGATGGACCTGGAGAACATTATGCTAAGTAAAATAAGCCAGTTGGAGAAAGAAAAATATTGCATGATCATTTGTGGACTATAATGAACAACATAAACTGATGAACAAAAATAGATCCAGAGACATAGAAGCATAGAACAGTCCATCAGTCTTCAGAGGGAAGATGGAGTAAGGTGGGGGGCAAGAGATCAACCAAAGGACTTGTATGCATGCATATAAGCATAACCAATGGACACAGATACTCGGGGTGTGGAGGCATGTCCTGGGGATGGGGTGGCCAATGGGGAAAAAAGGAGACATACGTAATACTTTAAACAATAAAGAATTAAAAAAAGAAAAAGATAGCCCAAATTAATGACGCATGGTATTTAGACTGGTACTACCAGTAGCTATTTGATAGTCATTTGCAAGGGAAAAAAAAACTCCCAGGAAGAAAAAGGTGTCTGAGCACAGAAGAAGCAGGCAGTAATATGTGGAGCTGTGCAAATCTGCTTATTGTCCTAGGTCAGTGGTCAGAAAATTATGACTTGTTGGCCAAATTCAGACAACACTCTTTTATTTTGTAAATAAAGTTTTATTGGAACACAGTTATGCCCATTTGTTTAGGCATTACCTATGGCTATGGCAGACAAATTGACTGGTTGCAACAGAGGATACTAGTAAGTGGCCCACAATAGAATTATTATCTGGCTTTTTAAGAAAAAGTTTGCTGACCCCTGTCCTAGGAAATAAGGAATAAGGTGAAGGCTTTAGGCTGGAAAACACCAAGCTCAGAATCATGATGCAGAAAAATCATTTTCTAGGCAACTCAGTTTTCCTTGTTAGTCTTTTTCTCAGACTATTTCATTTGTTTCCTTTTTTTACTTTTTTGCATGTGTGTGTGTAGATGTGTATATTTTTGTTTTAATCAATTCTAAAAAGAAAATTTCACCTTGCACAATATATTTGATCTCTGTTTTGTCTTTAACCAGAGTCCCCTTGGTCTTTGTGGATCTTCCTTGTAGCAGTTGCTGCTAATGACTAAATGGGTGACACTTTGCAATACATGTAACATTCATCAAAGAGTAAGGTCTGATGTGAGATGTTTCTAATTAAAACTCAAAATACCATATGGCTTCCAACATAGCTCAGTTTTCTATGTCATGATTTGGGTTTGGTTGACTTTCCAATCTTATTTTTATCTTCTTTGGGAGAAACTGGATAAAAACACTACATGTGGAGACTAAGTTAATTGCCGGGGTGGGCCAAACATAGCTTAATAATGTAAAGTGTCTGTTAGAGAGTGAGCTGAAACTATCTCACTAATTTCATTTATAAAATTCAAACTGGCAAGAGCCTAAAACACTAATGATAGTCAGTTGACTAATTAGCTCTGAAACACAGTCTTTCCAATTTACTGAAGCACAATGAGTCATACCTGCAAACGTGGGGCAGCAGGCAGCTTCCTGTTCAAAATCTGTCTTAAGGTATGGGGTGGGTTTAATGATAGAGATAGTATGTGTCTGGAAATGAGAACACACACGTGATAACTAGAAATTTGAACTATATTAAACATATAAAAAGTCTGTATTTTTTTCTAAAACAATGAGCAAATCCAATAATGATCTGAGCATGTTTCTCAATAAACATTAACATATTGTTAAAAAGATTCTTTTGTTTTCTGAAAAAAGAGGTTTTATTTATTAATCATTTATCAATTTTTTACCCAAACTGTTTACTTTGGGTTTATTTATTTACAACTTTGAGAAATAAAAAAATATGGACTTTCTTTTAACCATGTAATTTCTAAGATTTTTATGATCATTTGTTAAATTTTCTGTTGCTGTAATATTTAGTTTCAATTACAGGATAACCTAAATCATGACAGACATAATTATGTTGCTGGTTTTAAACTTTACAACCCAGATATATTTACCACTCTCTGCTTTCAGGAGCATCCTGCTGTGCTCTGAAAATCTGAAACTACCCAGGAGACAAAGGGGAATAAGGCTGAAAGGAGGACCCCACAATATGAATGGACTGAGATTTTCAAGATCAGCACCTCTTGAAAGAGGTGACACAAGAATATGGCACATCAGGATGCACCTTTGGGAATTGCTCAGAACTCCCGTCACAAAGCCAGGTCAGCCAGGCAGGTGGACACTAGCAGCCAGGCAGATGGACACTAGCAGCCAGGCAGATGGACACTAGCAGCCTGGTGATGTGAATGGAAAAAAGAATCCGAGGCCTCTTATCAACATACAGTGGCTGTAAGTTCAGGCACATATAGTAGATAGTAGATGGAACCATTAGCAGTTAAACTATCTGACTGTTCTTTGTGAATGAATTGAGAAACATATGGGCTTTAAGTTGCTGCCTCAGGAGGATAAAGTGAGATATAGTTACATATTGGCTTTTGCAGCCCTTTCAAATGAATGCCCTTGAAAACTGACACTGGGATTGAATAGGGGTTGCAATTGATGGAATTATGTTATCATTCTACCTAATTGTCCATAGATTCTGGTTATTAACTTTACAGAGAACATTTTTAAAAAATGGTTTACTGTACTTTATAAAAAATTTAGCATCTTCATATATTTGATAATCTAGCAAGGCAAACAGCTGTCAAGGAATTAGTGGGTTATTCTCAAGTTGTCTAGGAGAGCAAGCCATCCTTAGCACAAGCCAGGGTTTCCAAGTGACTGCATCATGCTACCTTGCTTCTTCTTTCATTCGAGCAAATTTCCTTTTTAGAGTAACAAATAAATTACTTACACGATTCTTACTTTATTGACCCACAGAGTTCAATCTACTTCACTTTTATTAAATAACTCAAGAAACCACTTGTTCTGACATATATTTTCAAACATCAGTGGAAGAGTAGAATAGTACCAGAATTTCAAGTAATTTCATTACCCAGTTTGCAATTATTCTAATACTTCTGCTACTTCAGAAATTCACTCTCCAGATGAAACTTCAAAATGAATAAAAACAATTCTCACTCTTAGATGTGAATTTGAGTTAACTAGTGAAAATGAAAATAGCATTTATTTTGATCACACCATACCTGCTAAAACAATGATTGGATTATGTATTCAGAGAAAAATACCCCAAAGAAACCACTCTTTCTTTTATAATACACTTTATAGGTTCCTGGAAACAACTTACGTGACATTTCCAAACTTTTCATCTTTTGTTCTGGCAGGTTTTGCAGTGGGGAGTTGCAAGCTTTGAAGTTTACAAATTTTTCTGTCAGTTACAGAGTTTGGAGCCTAAGGATAATTACTAATTCAATCAAGGCTTGCTTTCCACATCTTCGAAATGGGGAAGTAGCAGTTAAATTAAAGGACTACTGTGAAGAACAATTCAGATAATGAATTCAAAGCTCTTGCAGCACAGTATGTATACAAAATAACCTTACAATTATTATATTATGATCATTATCAAATAGAAATATATACAATAATCTACTAAATGATTTATTAGCAATATGTACGCCCATTATTTTAGCATTGTTGAGTCTTTCTGTCATTGTTAACACAGTGGAAAATTTCTTGTCTGCTGAGCTTAGTTCTACAAACACACAGACACACACACACACACGTGCATGTGCATACACACACCATCCCTAGTATTTTTCTTTTTCTTTAATGTCAGACATATTGCTCAATGCACAACATAATATTTCATTCCTGTTCATAGTATAATCTATGCCATTATCTAATGGAATAACCTATACTACCAACTTTTAACACAATTTATTTTAAGGAAGTCTTTCTGTTTCATATGCTTTTATTTGATAGTTTTCCAAGTTCCTCTCTTCCTTTTTAGCAATTGTAACCCTCCTCCATCCTGTTTCAAGCAAACCATTACACAGAACTTTGATATATAAAACTGATGCAAGTTGAGCTTTTAGTAAAACTGAAGTAATGGATCTAAGAATTCTTATATACTTTTCCCTCCTTCCTGCCTGCACACCTGTCCCACCACATCCCCGAGTCATTCTGGATACACTAGGCACAGCAAAAACTGAAGACTGCCATTTTCATCTGCCCATTGGGTACCTTTCCCCTGTGTTGTGCTAACATAGTGACACAAACTCTACGTAATACAGTATACAACATTCAGGAAATAACACAACATTCAAGAAATAACACAATGTTTAGGAAATAACACCAAATATCATTTTTATTAGTGCATTCAATGTGCCAGCATTTTTAATCTATCCATAGTCATCATAGGATCCACAAATGTTTCTGTTTAGTTACTTGTCTGCTTAATCTAAATACTAGATTTAGTGCACAAAATTGGTGCACTCAGCCCAGATTGTGAGAAGGCATGCCAGGCCTAGGAACCCCACTGGCGCACAATATGGGCCAGGGAAGGACATGGGAGGTTGGCCAGCTGGGAAGGGACTGCGGGAAGGCTCCAGGGTCTGTCTGGCCCATCTTTCTTAGTCCCAATCGGCCAGAACCCAGTAGCACCTGGGTTCAGTGCACAAAATTGGTGCACTCAGCCCAGATTGTGAGAAGGCATGCCAGGCCTAGGAACCCCACTGGCGCACAATATGGGCCAGGGAAGGACATGGGAGGTTGGCCAGCTGGGAAGGGACTGCGGGAAGGCTCCAGGGTCTGTCTGGCCCATCTTTCTTAGTCCCAATCGGCCAGAACCCAGTAGCACCTGGGTTCAGAGCATCTGGCCCCTGGTGGTCAGTGCACATCATAGTTAGCAGTTGAGCGGCCTTAGTATATCATTAGCATAATACACTTTGATTGGTTAAATGGCCAACCAGACGACTGGACACTTAGCAGATTAAGCTTTTATTATCTAATCTAATAAAAGAGTAATATGCAAATTAATCCTCTATTACACCCACAAGCCACGCCCACCAACCAATCATGAGAAAATATGCAAATTAACTCATCTAAGATGGCGGCAGCCACAGAGCTGGAATTGCCCTGGGCAATGGAGGAAGCCAGGGCATTGCAGGCCCTGAGCTCTACTCAAGGCTACAAAGTTTCAATTATAGAAGATAAACCCCAGATACTTACCAGGCTGGGACCTTGGGTTGCCAGAGGCAACCCAGGCTTCGAGCTAGGGGACCAAGGCAACAAAGTTTCAATTATGGAAGTTAAATAAATCCCAGATAGCTGCTTCCAGCCAAGCACCCCAGTAGGGACCCAAACCCTGAAGGGACTGTGGGCAGCCTGAAAACAGCCCTCAGCCCCTCACCCAGGCTGGCCACACCCCCATGGGGTGAGGGTCCCCACTGGGGGGTTTGGCAAGCCTGCAAACAGCCATCAGCCCCTCACCCAGGTTGGCCAGGCACGCCAGCAGGTGGACATCCCCCGAGGGGTCCCAGACTGTGAGAGGGCACAGGCCAGGCTGAGGGACCCTCCCCCCGCCAAGTGCACAAATTTTTGTGCACTGGGCCTCTAGTATAGGATATAAAAGCCTAAGCAATAATTATGACCCAATACCCAGAACAACCAGTTGACTGGTTGCTATAGCATGCATTGATCACCAGGGGAAGATGCTCAATGGAGGAGCTGCCCCCTGGTCATCAGTGCGCTGCCACAGCAGGAGCACTGCTAAATCAGAGCTGGGCTCATGGCTGGCAAGCACAGCTGTGGCAACAGGAGCCTCTCCTGCCTCTGCAGCAGCTACCAAGCAGCAGTGGCAGAGGCAGATGCACTGGGGCCAGGGTGAGTGGCAGTAGAGCTGCACCCTGGCCCTGGCTGGGGCTCCTTCCCAGTCACCTGCCACTTTGGCACTGCCATATCCCCCGAGGGGGTCCCAGGTTGCGAGAGGGCACAGGTCAGGCTGAAGGACCCCACTCGTGTATGAATCTGTGCACCAGGCTTCTAGTCCTATCTAATAAAGAGAGAATATGCAAATTGACTGTCATGCTGTCACAAAGATGGCAGCACCCATAGCCACATGATGGTGGTTCCCAGTCCCCTCAGCCCCATTGGAGTCCCCCATTCCTTTTAGCCCCACAGGGTGGGGGTGGTGGATGGCAGGCATGCAGTGCAACCGGACCCGCCCTCAGCCCCCAGGCGCTCAGGGACAGCTCGAGGTACAGGAAAACCTCATATGGCAGCTTCCAAGCTGCTCAGGTAACCAGGGTTTGCTGAGGGTTGCGCTGCTGGCAGTGGCAGCAGCAGAGTTGTGATGGGGGTGTCATCTTCCCCTGATCACTGGGTCACCTCCCACACCTGAGGGCTCCGGGGCTGTGAGATGGGGCAGGCCAGACTGAGGGACGCCCCCTCCAGTGCATGAATTTTCATGCACAGGGCCTCTGGTATGTAAATAATAATCCTTGCTTCCACATGTGCAATTTTAACTTTTTTGGTTGATCTTTATCATGTTTCTATAAAGCCATTTTTCTAGCTTTTTAAGGTCATGTTAAGCATCAGTTCTACATTTTCTACAACCCTGTCCTCCATACAGACTGTCTGCCTTTTTGTGACCAAACTACCAAAACTACCAAAATCACCAGGTTGATCATACTTCCCTATAACTTTTGTTTACTGTGTTTTCTACACACTTAAATTTTTATATTGACAATTAAATGCAAATGACGGGAGCCTCTTCTTCCTATCAGGAGAGAAACACAACTCTCACACCAGAGAAAACATGCTTCTCCTCTTCTGCCCATTCATTTTAAAATTATACTTAGACTAGGGACTTACTCTCTACCAAGAAAGAGGGAAGCATTGAGATTCATGCAGTGTTTAAAATGAAAACAAACACACATGCCATCAATTTACTCCATCATTTTTTATTGCTAGAACATCCTCCTTGGGAAAACTTAATTAAAAATTTTGTATTTTGGAAAGGCATAAGGTATTGATCATACTTCCAGTAGTGGCAAATATAAAGTTGTTTCAAATGAGCAAATTTAGGTTTCTGTCTCTATACCTCATTAGCATTAGGAAGTTCCAGTCTCATAGCAACCCAGATCTGGTGATGAACACCTGCCAGCCCAAATGGTTTAGGGAGGAAATTTTCAGCTAAATGAAATAAAGTTCTGTTGTTGAGCTGTCCACGCCGTTATTTAACAGGGAGGCAATAAGAACTCTGAAATGCTATTTTTGTGGAATCTTCACAAACAAGTATCTTCAAGTTGTCATGTTCAATTGCCATCACTTCTAATGACTAATGCCCCAAATTATTAAATTTGTGAAAATAATATGTAGTTATGATGTTTTTATACCTATTACAAATAGATTGCATATCAATTGGTATGAACACAGCAGTGTAGCAAAATCAATAGCATCTGCACAATTATAAAACAAACGCTTGTATTTTCATATCTGCTTTGAAATAAATCTAAACTTGTGTCTTCTGATGAACTGGTTGAAATCCAAAAAAAACCCCCAAATATTCTAAATAAGATCTTTTATTGTTGTTAATCCTCACCAGGGGACATTTTTTTTTTCCAGGGATCAAGCCTGAAACTGAAGCTTGCGCCCCGTCTTCAGGACAAGATCTTTAAATCCCCATTAATGGCACAGAGCTTTGCACACAACTGATGCTCCACAAATATTAGTTCCCGCATTGATTTCCCCTTCAGTTAGTGGAAATTATAAAGATCATGGACTTGGGTAGACAATTTACTGTTCCTTAGTTCTGTGATCTTGGGAAAATTACCCACATTTATTGACCCTCTATTTCCTTATTTGTACTTACCTTCTGAGGTTGGTAAGAGAGCTTAGCAAATTGACATACACGTATACTGTGTACTCACTAAACATGATTTCCTGTGTTTCCAGTGGCTAGCATGAAACTTTGCATAGAGTTGATATTTGGGGTTGAAGAAAACTAGAAAATTTGGGTTCATATATGGATTTGTCCTTTTCTAGCCTTGTGACATTGTGCAAGTTATTTAATCTATTTCTTAGTTTCTCCAACTTCAATGGAGACAATGTCAGTATACACTGCATAGGACTTTACTTATGAAGAGTAAATGGATTTAACATACACAAATTACTTAAAGAGCACCAGACAAGGATTACTAGGTTTAGATCTTAGTTTCAAGTAAAAAATAGCTGTTATTTAGAGTTGTAAAGGAAATACGTTTATTATTAATTACTAGAGGCCCAGTGCACGAATTCATGCATGGATGGGGTCCATCTAGCCTGCCTTGATCAGGGTGAAGGGGCTGATCAGGGGTGGGGCTGGCCAGGGTAGGGGCCTTGGGCAGTTGGCCAGCTGGCCCCATGCCCTGGTTGACATCTAGTTAAACTCCTGGCGGAGGGCAGAATTTGCATATTAGCCTTTTATTACACAGGATGTTCAAGATTAGTATAATAATTATCTTTGAATTTAGCAGATTGTATAAAATATACTTCCTATAAAATAACAGATTAATATGTAATTTTAAAACAAATCTTTATCATTTACCTTTCTTAATGATATGCTAATCAATATTTTTAAAAAATGAAAATTAATTTCTTGTTTATTCTTTACACATTGTGTTCATTTCTATCCACTTAATATATGAATATTGCATACTTCTTCAAGATACTCTAATGATGATTGAAATCTTTTTAATACCATCAAATCCTGTCAGGTTTTTCACTTCAATGATACATGAAATTTATAAACATGGACTACATGTACTTTTTCACCTGTTTAGCTCTCAGCCTCCATTTAATTTCCTAGGGTGGTGCCAAATGCTCACATTTCTGTGCTTTCTCCTAATCCTGCAGTCGGTTTGCATATTTTAATGTGTTCACTGGCTGTCTGCAAAAAGTCACACTTCCTGCTCCAAGAATGGGCACAGGGTTTTAGGTGTACAGCGTCCTGGGGTGCCTCTTGGCTAGTTCGGGTAAGAATAAAGTGATGAGTGGGACCTCTGTGCCTTCAGTGCCCTCTAGGAGCGCTGCTTGCTGGTCTAGCCACTTCAGCCCCCTAGCCACGAGCACACTTCATTATTCCAGAGGGAACTAGGAAGATGTGAGCCTCTTTGGCAGTGTCCCACACAGCTGGGGAAGCTGAGCACACAGTCACATGTTCTCACTTTCTCGCTTGAGAGAAATCAGAGGCTGAGAAGGTCTCTCTTGCTAGTGGTCTGTGCCACTTGGGGGAGGAGTGACAGGACACAGGTAAAGTGAGACTACCGTATTTCTCTTCCCCTCTTCAATGCATCTAACGGCATGTTTTTTGCTCCAGAAGCTCCAGGAACTTCATTGCTGGACTCTCAGACTTCCACACAGGCAATTTTCGTGGGTGATTGTCAAAACAGGTGTCCTTTGGGATTGGGAGGAGATAGAACATTCCAATTCTTCCATTTTGCTCAGTAAAGATTTGTTTTTACTAGCGAGGAGGATCATTCTGAAAGGGGCCCGGTGCACAAAAATTTGTGCATTCGGGGGGGGGGGTCCCTCAGCCCGGCCTGTGCCCTCTTTCAGTCTGGGACACCTGGCGGGGGGGATGTCCACTTGCTGGCATGCCTGGCAAGCCTGGGTGAGGGGCTGAGAGCCATTTTCAGGCTGCCCACAGCCCCTTCAGGGTCTGTGCACTGGAGGGTGGGAGGGCTGGTGAGTGCAGGCCTGGACATTTCCCACCGGAGGGCCCACGATCGCACACGCCTGGTGGGCCCACACCGCTGAGGGGACACACCTGGCGCAGAGTTGGGTGGCAAGCCAGGGGTGGATGCTGGTGCAGGATCCCTCGGTGGGGCCCTGCTGCTGAGCAAACACACCTGGGGTGGAGCTGGGCAGTGAACTGGATTCTCCGCACTGTGCAGCAGACGCTCCCGCGCGCCCTGTGGAGGCCCCTGGGGGGCGGATGAAGGTAGCGGACCCTGGACGGGTGCTCCTGGATGCCCCGAGGAGGCCCCAGGCCAGACCCCCCCTCCCACTGAGCTGACACACCTGGCACAGCTATGCCGGCCGGCCATGGAAGCTCTCAGTGCAGAGCCACCCTGCCAGCCTCCATCTTGGCTGGGTTAATTTGCATACAGCCGCTCTGATTGGCTGGTGGTAACGGTCAATTTGCATGTTTCTCTTTTGTTATATTAGATAGTTGTAGTAATTCTTTAGGAGTTTCTAACTTCTAAGAATGACTGGAGTGAATGTTCTTACTATTTAAATTTGCTTTATCTTTCAAATGCTGATATGTTTTTAAGGATCCACAAATGGGTAAAAGTACTATCAATGTCTCATATGTTATTAATATTCCCCTTTAATCAAATTCCTCTAGAGAAACAGAACCAATAAGATGTAATCAATAGAGTATGTGTGTGTGTGTGTGTGTGTGTGTGTATCTTCAACTCATTGGATAAGGCTCTGATATTAAAGATGGTAATCTGCTTTATTCAAAGTCTACTGATTTAAATGCTGGGCAAATGTAAGCTATATCTTCACAGCAACTTCAAGAGTGTTGTTTGACCATATAGTTGGGCACCAGAGCCTTGCCATGTTGACATACAAGATAAGCCATCACATTGCCTTCTATACTCAG
Source organism: Murina feae (assembly GCA_004026665.1). Classification (NCBI taxonomy): domain Eukaryota; kingdom Metazoa; phylum Chordata; class Mammalia; order Chiroptera; family Vespertilionidae; genus Murina; species Murina feae. The sequence goes on from PVJC01014429.1 coordinate 25,681, forward strand.
TCCTTGTGGGGACTTCATTCCATTTAACTCTGATTTCACTCTCACTTCTATTTCTCCACTGCTCTCACAGAGTTGATTTGCATATCAGTATTTTTTCTTTTTCTCCATAGTAGATATCTTTCTCTTTCCATTTTTTTAAACTTTTAAAAAAATAACATATTTATTTTTCTGAAATCCTCTTTCCAGTGATTAATGAAACTTTTTTTTTTATTTTAAAACTGTCACTCAGTTTCTCTATTGAAACCCGTTTGTCGTCCTGTTAATGTTCGCTCTCCTACTTCTGAATGCCACTTTCTTCCACCTACATTTGTATGGAGCTTTCACTGCTTCCTTTACACCTTTCACATATCCATTCAAGATGCCTAAAAGCTAGTTTCTTCAACCGTCTTCCCCCTTCATCACTTGAACTTTTTCAGTTAGTACAATTTCAAGCTAGTAATCTTCCTTTCAAACTTTTGTACCCAACATATTTCTGTATCAGTCAAAGCACTTCACACCTTATATCTTACTAGAGGCTCAGTGCACAAATTTCTGCACAGGTGGTGTCCCTCTGAGTGGCCTGCAGGGATTGGGCCAAAACACGAAATCCAACACCGCCTACAGTTCCTACCTACTGCTCCTGTTCATCCTGGCCCCATTGTGCCTGCTGCAGGCTTGCACCCAATCAGTCCCAATCTGGAAAGACTTGTGCTGCCACAGCAGCTCTCACCAGCCAGGAGCCCTGTGTCTGGCACCCTTCAAAGGGAGTGGCCAGTGGGATCGGGCTGAAACTGGCTCTCCGACATCCCCCAAGGGTTCCTGGATTGCGAGAGGGTGCAGGCCAGGTTGAGGGAGCCCACCAGTGTACAGTTGGACCAGGGAGGAACTGCAGGAGGGCTCCAGATTGGGTCCAGCCCATCTCATTCAACCCAATTGGCCAGACCCCAGCAAGCTAACCTACTGGTTGGAGCATCTGCCTCCTAGTAGTCAGTGCACATCCTAGCAAACAGTTGAGCAGCCTTAGCATATCATTAGCATATTACGCTTTGATTGATTATTTGGTTGTTCTGCTGTTTGGTGTATTTGCATAATATCCTTTTATTGTATAGGAATAGAGGCCCAGTACACAAAATTTGTGCACTGGGGGGAAGTGTCCCTCAGCCAACCTGTGCCCCCTCGAAGTCCAGAAGCCTCAGGGATATCCAACTGACAGCAGGCAGTCAGACATCCTTAGTTCTGCCACGGAGGCAGGAGAGGCTTCTGCCACCCCTGCTGTGCTTGCCAGTCCTGAGCCCAGCTTCTGGGCCTCTGGTTGAGCAGTGCTTCCCCTGTGGGAATGCACAGACCACCAGGGGGCAGCTCCTAAGTTAAGCATCTGCCCCCTGCTGGTCAGTGTGCATCATAGCAACCGGTCATTTCACTGTTCGATTGATTTGCATATTAGCCTTTTATTATATAGGATAGAGGCCCAGTGCACAAAATTCATGTACTGGGGAGGGGAGTGACCCTCAGCCCAGCCTTCACTCTCTCTAATCTGGGACCCCTCAAGGGTTGTCTGGCAGCTGGTTTAGGCCCAATTCCATAGGGATCAGGCCAAAACTGGCAGCCAGACATCCCTCTCACAGTCTGGACTGCTGGCTCCCAATCGCTCGCCTGCCTGCCTACCTGATTGCCCCTAACTGCTACTGCCTACCAGCCAGATCATTCCTAACCACTCCCCTGCCTGCTTGGTCACCTCTAGCTGCCCTCCCCTGCTGGCTTGATTGCCCCTAACTGCCCTTCCCTGCTGGCCTGATCACCCACAACTGCACTCCCCTGCTAGCCATCTTGTGGCAGCCATCTTGTGACAACATGGGGAAGCCATTTTGTGATGACATGGGGGTGGTCATCTTGTGAGGGTGTGACAGTCAATGTGCATATTACCTCTACATTATATAGGATTACCTTTCTCTGCTGCTGTCTTCTGGCACTGGTCCTCTTCATCTAGGTTAGCAATTCACATTGAGAATCCCATTCGCCCTATTTTCTCAGCAGCCAAGGTTTTACTGAGTTCCTGGCAAGCTCCCTCTTTTTCTTTGAAAATCAGTCTTACCTTGGTAATATCATCAATTTACTCCAACTGAAATCCAATGTTTTGATTCACTTTTTCTTTGTTCTCACTTTCCCATTTCCTTAGTATCAGTACACAGTACTACTTTCCTCTGCTATGCTTATGACTGGAGGAAGTCATATTTGTTTTCTTTCTTTCCCCCCCATTTTCTACAATATTTAATAATACTCTTTACCTCAACTTTCAAAAATATTTTCCATTTACTTTTAAATATTTTCCATTTTTACTTTTTTTTAAAAATATCTTTATTGTTCAGATTATTACAGTTGTTCCTTTTTTTCCCCTATAGCTCCCCTCCTCCCAGTTCCCATCCCACCCTCAGTCCTCATCCCCTCCCCCGCTGTCCTCATCCATAGGTGTACAATCATTGTCCATTCTCTTCCCGCACCCCCAACACCCTTTACTCCTGAAAATTGTCGATCCACTCCCTTTCTATGCCTCTGATTCCATTCTATTCTATTCTACTTTTAAACCATTTTTCATTTATGATCTTCTGATCCTCAGCATTGGCTTTGCAATCTTCTCATGCTGATCTATCCACTGTTCTGCTGCCAAATACATTCTTTTCAATGACGTATTCAATTTTCTTCTTTTCCTTCACTTGTTTTAAAACTTCTTAAGTTTTTCAAAAATTAATTTTCTCTAGGCATAATACCCACACATAGCTTATCAATAAATAATCTGATCAATAATAAGATTAATTATTATAAATGATTTTTATTATTTCTATCTATAATTTTAATTTTTTAAAAAATTTTTCCTCTCAGGTGTCACTTCTTTGTCATTTAAATTATTTCATTCATATCATCTTTAGCTGGCTTTGAATGTTCAAAAGTAGATTTTTATTGATTACAGAGAGGAAGGGAGAGGGAGAGATAGAAATATCAATGTTGAGAGAATTATTGATTGACTGCCTCCTGCATGATCCTTAATGGGGAATGAGCCATGAGCTGGGCATGTGACCAGACCAGTAATCGAATTGATATGGAATCTTTTTGGACTGGAACCCAGATTCTTTGTTTGCCAGAGTTAAAGAATGAATCTACTGACAGAGGGTAGTATAGCAAAGGTGGAAATTTATTAAAGAACAAGTATAGACTCCCATGTGGGGAGAGGAAAAGAGTCCCACAGAATGGACTTCCAGAGGGGGAGGGGGGAAGGGTCCCAACAACTTCCTGTTTCCATGGTTTATAAAAGCTGCGTTCCTGTGTCTTGATATCCCCTCTGATTGGTTGATATTCTCTTATGAATTGGTTAGTATAATGACTCCTGAGGCCCTCCTCCCTCATTGTTCTATTCCTTCTGGGCTTTCTTCTTTATTTTGTAAATATAGACCTTTTTTGGCTACTTACAGTTTCCTTGTCTGATGGAAATATAGTTGTTGCTGCTCCCTTGTCTTATGGAAATGGAACTGCACCTGGCTTCCTTGTGTTATGGAATTGTACTTTATCCCAGTCTGTAGCCCTATGTTTTTTTTCCCCTGGACTCCAATTCTAAAAATTCCCTAAACCTGCCTATATTCCTTAAAAATTTCTTTTCCAAAATCGTGACCTTCTGGTTCATAGGTTGATGTTCAACCAATGGGTCACATTGGCTGGGCCTCTATTGCAGTTTTGAAGTTGGCCTTCTGTACCTATTTGGCCCAAAAATTTATGTGAAAAAATATTGAATATAAAAATTAATAATCTGAAAATAGCATATCTAATTTGGAGATTTTATAAAAATGCAGAGAAAATCAGATGGAACATCACATTACCTATGAGTTTCTATGATGTGTTCTCTAAAACTAATCCACCCATCATTAATATGTTCTCAAAAACCACTATCATGTGTTAACAAGAAGCACTAAAAATGTTCTCCGTAAAGTTCAGACAGGAGTTTACCAATATTATTTTACACTAGGGCCCAGTGCATGAATTCTTGCACCTTGAAAGGAACTGTGGGCTGCGAGGCTATGGTAGGCACAGGGGAGGGTCTCGGCCCATCCTCCAGGCCCCCACCTAGCCCCTCCCACCATGGCCCCCATCCCCTGTCTGCTGGCTGCGTCACTCCCATGAACTGATGGCTTAGAGCCATTGGGGCCAGTGCCAACAACAAGTGCAAGTGGCAGATTCTGCCCCAATCACCCCTCAGGAGCAGGGGGAAGTGGAAAAGCCCTCAGGGGAAATCAGGGCCAGCAGCTGCCGCTTGTACTCAGTGATGATGCTGAGTGATTGTGACTGATGCCAGGCACCGGCAGCAGGTGCAAGCAGGGCCTGCACTGGCAGTGAGTGTGAGCAGTGGCTCCAGGGCCAGCAGAGGGTGCAGACAGGGCCTGTGCTGGAAGCAAGTGTGAGTGCCAGGCAGGACCACAGTGCACAAGAGCAAAGAATTTTTAGTAACTACCAGAGGCTAGCCCCAATGACAGCAACCAGTGCCCTACCTTGGTCTGGCACTCCTGCTCACCTGCTCCACCATACTGCCATGGCCAACACTGCCATGTTGCACACATGCCCCCTGGTGGTCAGCACACATCACAGCGACCAGTTGTTCTGTTGTCTGGTTGTTCCATCATTTGGTGTATTTGCATATTAGTCTTTTATTATATAGGACTAGGGGCCCGGTGCACAAAAATTTGTGTACTCGGGGGTCCCTCAGCCCAGCCTGTACCCGCACAACCTGCCACCTGCCACCCACACATCTCACCCCACACACCCCACACACATCACCTGCCACCCGCTGATCTTGCCCCCCACCCCCACACCACCCATCACCCCACAGATCGGCTCCCCACCCCTACACCACCCGCCACCCCACCGATCGCTCCCCACCCCTACACCACCCGCCACCATGCCATCTCCCTCCCACCCACCCCCACATCCTGCTCACCCTGCCGCTGGCACTGCACTGGCTTCCAGGGCTGCCGGCCACCATCTTGCCTGAGCTAATTTGCATATAGCCATTCTGATTGGCTGGTGGGCGTGGCTTACCCCCGTCCCGGAGAAACGGTTAATTTTAATATTTCGCTTTTATTAGTTAAGATTGTTCTGAAGATGCTGAAGGAGGATATAGGGGGAAACCTGGGAGCGGGGGGTTGGCAATCTGAATCTGTGCCAGTAACCAGCATCCTAATGCCCTTTCTTATTAGCCTATAATTAGGTCAGTGCCCCTTCCTTAGGCAAAAATCTTTTTCCCTAAATACTCCCAGTTTACAAGGGCCATAAATCAAGAATTTAACAGCTTAGCCAGAGGGGAGGTCACTGGCACACCAGGCCAGGCCTTTGGATACAATCTCACTTCTCCCATCCAATCTACAGAGGGGCTACAAAAGCCCACCACAAAAGCCTGGAAGTTAGGAAACAAAGAATGTATGAATATGTATAAGGAATAATCTCATTGTAGGAGGTGCTCAGACTTTGTAAATGGACTCCCCTGAATCACTGTATTAGTACATCTGCAAATGAAATGTTTTTCCTGAATCTTCTGAGTATTCATTGTGTGTTTTTCAGTCAGCTGGTAAATTCTGCAAATATAACAGATCAATTAATTAGAGAATAAAAATAAAGTATAATGAAATGACAAAACATTATTAATATTTACACTAGGGGCCCGGTGCACAAAATTCGTGCACTGGGGGGGGGGGGATTTCTCAGCCCAGTCTGCCCCCTCTCACATATTGGGAGCCCTCAGGGGGTGTTCTACTGATGGTTTAGGCCCACTCCCTGCTCCCCATGAGGAGTGGGCCTAAGTCACAGTCTGGCCTCCCTTTGTGGGAGGCGACCAGGCTAAACAGGAGAAGCCATCAGCCCCATTCCTCTGCTGCTACAGCCACTGCCAGTCACTGCAGCCACCAAGATGTTTTCATTAACAGATTCCAGTCCCTTCACCATGAAAAAATGACAACTTTCTTTAGGCATTTTCAAAATATGTCTTTCATAGGATATGACCTTTCTTTCTTTCTTCTTTTTTTTTTTTACCCTCACCTTAGGATATGTTTCTATTGATTTTTAGAGAATGTGGAAGAGAAGGAAAAGACAGAGAGAAACACAAAGTGAGAACACTTCCATTGGTTGCCTTCTACATGAGCCCTGACCTGTGCCCCGACCAGGGAGAAGCCTGCAACCTAGGTACATGCCCTTGGTCAGAATTGAATCCAGACCCTGAAGTCAGCAAGCTGAGGCATTATGCACTGAGCCAAACTGGCTAGGGTAGGATATGACATTTCTTAGCCCTCCAGCAGTGGACCTTCATTTTTTTCTCCAGAAGTGTGGTGGAAAAACCCTAGGTGCCTTTTTGGATTCTTATTACCCAAGTTATTAAGAATATTACCAGTGGCGTACAGGGAGTTTAGACAATGAGCGGTAAGAAAAGGTGTTTCCTCTGTAGTTCACTCTGATCACTGGCTCCACCCCTGCCCTTCCAATCCCAGCTCCACCCCTACACAGTCCTGTGGCCTCTGACCTAGGATGCAGGCCTGGGCAGAAGACCCCCCCTCAACCCTGCAATGGCTGGTTCTGCCCCTTTCCAGGCCGGAGGTCTCTGCCCAAGGCTGCAGGCCTGGGCAGAATACTCCCCAACCACCCCTCGCAATCACTGGCTCCACCCCTTCCGGTTCCTGCGGTTGACGGCTCTGCCCCTCGCCCCCCACTTCTTTCCCCATGACCTGCCTGGCTTACAAGCCTGGCTACTTCAGTTGCAGGACTGAGGTGGATTTGGCACCACCATCTTAGTTGAGTTAATTTGCATATTTGCTCCTGATTGGTTGGTGGACATGGCTTGTGGGTGTAATGGAGTGAGGGTCCATCTGCATATTACTCTTTTATTAGATTAGATATGATATTTTATAAAATAAAAACTGAAGCTATTTATTATAAATTAAAAGATAATGTTGTTAGGGACAAAATTAATATATAGAAATCAATAAGAAAAGACTTTATTTATAATAGCAATTCACAACCATTTTCCTTCCCTTCCCCTAACACACAAATGCCTGGAAATTCATTTATATCCAATATCTAACAAAGAGGGGGAAAGGAATGCTGTGTTCTTTGATAGTAATACTTAATGTTTGAAAAGTGGGAATTTTTACTTATCAATATCTATAAATTTTTCTTGTTTCCAGTAAAAATGTCAAAAAGATATCTTGGAACTAGGTAGGCTGATACTACAATTTATACTACTGACAATAAGCAATTTCTAAAAATGTGGAAAAGAAGACAAATGAGACAACTGGATAATTAAAACAGTGGGGACCTATCACATCAGCAAGCCAACAGACCCATGAATCATAATGGAACTATAGAAATCAACTAAAATATATACAGTGATTTGGTGGTGTTCAAAATAAGTGGCTTATTGATTGGGATGAGTGGTAGATATAAGATAATTATTGAAATTTGCAACAGCTATGGTTTAATTAAAACTTTTAAAAATATGGTGTGTTTATCTTTGCTTTAAATGTTATAGAAATGTTGCAAAAAGAAAATATTAAGTGAGGAGCAGCCAACTGTTAACTAAAGGCAGTCTGTAAAAACAAGAAGGAAATACTCAATTTTACTGATCTCAGAGGAGATAGATAGATGAAAAATCAGATTAAAGATACAGTTGCAAAAGTGTACAAAGTGGAAAGGAGATGATTTGCCTAACCTCAATTATTTTTAATGTCAAAGTTATGACCCTGATAGAAAAAGAGTAGTGTTATAGAATTTATCAGGAGACAAAAAATATACAGGAGTACTCGAAGATTCAGGATAAACCCATTTATTTTCAGATGTTTCACATGGTACTAGTACAATGACTCAGGGGAGCCTGTTTCCAAATCTTGAGCTCTAAATATGGAGGAAGCTTTCCTTTATACCCTTTGGTTTCTTTGTCCCCCAAATATGGATCAGACTTCTGGACCTTTCACAGGCTTTGCAAAAAGCCCTGTGTGTTGAGATGGAGGACATGAGACCACACCTAAAGGCCTGGCCTGGTGCCAGCACTGATAACCCCCTCCAAGGGTTATAAATGGTTCATGATTTATGGCCTCTGTGAGTAGGTAAACAGATCTTGAAAGTCCAGATAATTAAGGAAGGGGCAGAAACTTGATTATAGGCTAACAAGAATGTACATTAGGGATATTGATTAACTAGGTATAGAGTCAGATTGCCAGCCCCCTCCTAAAAATGTATTTTTATGTTCTCCATCATTCCCCCCACTTGATCCTCAAGCTGATTTTCAGCCTTGGGAATTCAATAGAAGACTCAAAGCTAGAGAGTAGGGTGTTCAGCAGCTGGAGTCTTTTTCATCTTCATCACCCAAAGGATTTGTAATGTAAGTCCAGAGATCTGGTCTGGGTAAAATCTGGGGCTTGAGTGCTTACCAATTCTCTCTATTAGCTGTTCTAAACCTGTTGGCTTTCTTAGAGGAAGAGAGAGGGAGTCGATACAGGTTTCTTCATTGCTGGGTTCAGAGCAGTTGGAGTGATGAGAAGCATGTCTCAGGGTCCCATCTATGTCTTCTCCAGTTGGCCCATTGTCCTTGCTCTGCTATGTCTGTCTAACTGCCTAGCACATCCCCTAAAAGATCCTGGCTCTGAATTCTTTCAGGGAAAATGGACGGTGGTGGGCTCCTCTGACTACTTCCATGCTGAGGAGGGATGAAGTTTTAAGAGATCCTTGCTCTCTGTCAGAGGAATAATGAGGCATGGGCATGGAAGGAGGTGGGCTTGTGGCCTGGCAGAGACAAACTATATTATAAAATTTAGTATTTTTGAGCAATTAGAACAGCAAGAGAACAAATGGTCTGGTGGAAGGGAAAGAACACACTTCAGTTCTAATCACTCCTCTTGAAATAAAATGTTTCTCCTTAAAATCACATTACATTTATTAAAGTGAAAACTTAAGACAAATTTATCTGTTGCATTCAATTTGGCCTGATTGTTTGCATAAACACAACCAGAATAGTAACTGACTGCCTTTGCCAGTATTCAAGATTGAGCCTCAATGCCAAGCAATCCAGCTGCTATCTGGCCTGCCTGCAGTGTCTGCTGGGTTAGGCGAATTCCTACCTTCAGTGGCTCTAGTAAGGCTCATGCCCTAGTCTTCAAGGCCTATCTCAGCAGACCTCCTACTTGTGGCCTAGAGTGCATGAAGGTTCCACAGAGACACAGAGGCACCCTCAGTGCTCCCCTTCCACACTGTCCAAGAACTAGTGATGGCTGGGTATGATGCTTTAGTACCATCCATTTTCAGGGCTACCAAGCAAGATACCAGGCTTTCTTCTTTGCACTCTTATTGGCTTCAAGTCTTCAGTGTCCAGACAGGACTTTTTAAAACATAACACTTCAGTCAAAGTTTTCAGTCAATAAAACCACCATTGGAAACTAGTCTTATTGAATCTCTGCAAAGAAATGCATTGCCATAATTTATCTTAACTAATAAAAGCATAATATTGAAATTAACCGTTTCTCTGGGACAGGGTAAGCCATGCCCACCAGCCAATCAGAGCGACTGTATGCAAATTAGCCCAGCCAACATGGAGGCCACCACTCACGGACCTGAGTAAATGGCAGCTTCCATTGCAGCAGGAGTGAAAGTGAAACTGCCGCCCGCTCCACTCATCCTCAAGCAAAACACATGTTTGTACCAAAATAACAATCATAGAATCCTCGGGAGCTGAAGGAAACAGCAGGCCTGACCTGAGCACTAAGTAACATTGTTTCATTATAGACCCCGGGCCACCAGGTGAAGCAGAGAGGAGGCTTCATTAGTAGGAGGCCTCCGTTTAAAGGAACAGCATCAATTATAGAAGATAAACAAACCCCAGAAACCTGCATCCAGCCAGCCTTGCTGGGACATTGGGTCAATGGGAGCTGTGGGCAGCCTTAAAGCCTGAAAGTGCCAGTCAGCCCATCATCCACACTGGCCACAACCCAATGGGGTGAGGGATGTTACTGGGGGGCTTTGCCAGCCTGGAGACAGCCATCAGCCCCTCACCCAGGCTGGTCAGGCACGTCAGCAGGTGGATATCCCCAGAGGGGTCCCAGACTGTGAGATGGCACAGGCTGGGCTGAGGGACCTCCCGAGTGCACAGAGCGGCTGCAGGGCAGAACAGTGCAGGACCCAGGACCCATGAGTGGGAAAGAGGCTGCAGGGTTGGTGGCCTGCTTGGCGGCTCCCCAGGCCCTTTGCGGGGCACTGGGGAGTGGGAAAGAGGCGGTGGGGGCTGAGGGCCTGCTTGGCGGCTCCTCAGGCCCTTTGAGGAACACCGAGGAGCGGAAAAGAGGCGGCGGCCTGCTTGCCGGCTGCCCAGGCCCTTTGAGGGGCATTGGGGAGCAGGAAAGAGGCGGTGGGGGCCGGGGGCCTGCTTGGCAGCTGCCCAGGCCCTTTTCTGGGCACCGGGGAGCGGGAAAGAGGCGATGGGGGCTGGGGGCCTGCTTGGCGGCTGCCCAGGCCCTTTGTGGGGCACCGGGGAGCAAGAAAGCAAGGCTGCAGGGGCCGGGATCCTGCTTGGCGGCTCCCCAGACCCCTTGGTGGCACTGGGGAATGGGAAAGGAAGGCAGCAGGGGACTGGTGAGTGGGAAAGAGTCAGCGGCCTGCTTGGTGGCTCCCCAGGCCCTTTGGGGGGCACTGGGGAGCGGAAAAGCAAGCTCTTGGTGGCTGGGGGCCTGCTTGGCCCTTTCCTGGGATCGGGGAGCAGGAAAAGGCTGGCCTGACCACAAGGCGGGGTTTTCCCTGCTTTCTGGTGGCTGGAGG